>JASANV010001520.1:0-103803 GCA_030849715.1 Trypanosoma mega | reverse complement strand
CGTGCGTGTGCCTAAACGCGCATGCTCTCATCCTCGCACGTGGAGCGTAAACAGGAGACGCCTACAGCGGCAAGTGAGAAACAAAAGAAAAAAATAAGGAATTATCCAAAAATCATTAGAAGAGCATTCATTAGGGTAAAAAAATAGGAAACAGGAATGAAAATACAATGGGGACTAAGTAATCAAGAAATTTTTTTTTATGAGAGCGCAGAGGAGAGCATTTGTTTTTATTTTTTGCTCTTTCTCAAGAACAGATGAAAATGTTTTTGTATAAAATTGTTTCTGATACTTTTATTTTTTTTTTTATTAGTAATTTTTTTTTTCTATGGATTTTTTTTTTTTTAGTTTGCATTGTAATTTATAAGCTTTTTCATTTTAAAATATTTATATATATATTTTTTTTCCCTTTTTTTTTTTGATTTTAGTATTTTTTTTTTCTTTTCGTTTTATTAGTTTGTAATGCGCCGCACAAGTGTTGCTCGTTGGACGTTTTCGAACAACATGGGACAGTATAGTCCTCCTGTTTACATGCCTTTAGAGTATGCTAGTCGTGTGACAAATCAAAAACAATTAGTTTTTACCCATCCGAGAGACCCGAAGTGTGCCTGGAACACTCATGTACATGAGCTGGCGTCATTGCATCCTGGTATTTTGGGTCCGGGGCGTCGTACGCCGCAGTTGAATTGGTATAATCGTGGTGGTATTGTTTGTGAAATTCCTCCTGTTCCTGTCTACCGTGAGCACATATGGTGCCAAGGCCATTCGCACTTTATTCTTCAACACCCCAAGATATTTATAAAATGCCCTCCTGGTGAGGTTGTTTGTTGTAAATGGTGCCGTCTGAAGTTTTTAAATATGGCCACCGACGAGGACAATGATGAGGAATGGCAGGACGATGAACATAAAATTGCAACAACACCGGAGTCCGTTGAGGATCTTATGCAGCCCATTCGTGATATGGGTGGCGTACTTCGTGATTCTCCATTTCAGGATGGAAAGGAACCAGACCCGCATGTGTATCGCGCCGTGTTTAACCCTGAACGATACCGCTGGAAACATCCTCAACACAAATATGAGGTGCACCCCGCCTATACAGGCTCATCGAGTGGTGGCGATAGTGGAAAATCGGTGCATTAAGGGTTATGTGACGCCTTTTTTTTTTGCGTTGTTACAAATATATTTATATTTTTTAGTGATTCGCTCTTTTTCGTGAAGTTAAGGTGATAAAAAGGAGGAAAAACAGGAAGTCGGGTCAAGGTTCAGTAGTATTATGTTTTTCTTAGGAATCGTGGATTTTTTTTTCTAGTATTTATATATATATATGACTATTCTCTTTCTCATTTCGGTGTTTTAGTATTTGTGGTGAATAGTCGACTGGACGCAAGTATTCTTTGTTTGTGTCTTAGTGTACGTGTGCCTTGGCACAAGTTTAGTTCTCTCTGTATAGCAAAGCAAAAGAAAATATTATATCTGAGTAACATGGTTATGTTTGGAAGGTTTTTACTATGACTGCTTTTTTTTTTTTTAGCGTGAAATGTGTTGCAGCAACAGCGTCACAAAAAGAAAAAGAAAAGAGTCAACGAGGCTGATTGTATAACTCATATTGAAATGCAGTTCACAGAATTTGTTGTACTTTTATTTTCTATGTATTGTTTTTTTTCTTTTTTTGTGTCTTTATTATTTGATGTGAAAAGATTATTATTGTTTTTTTTTGTTTTTTGACTTTTTTTGTACCTCTTTTTTGTTTCTCTTCGTTTTCTGGAGAATGGAAAGTTGCTGTGAATCGAGATTGAAAAGTTTACCACTAATGCCTCCTGGTTATCCCCGTCTGCCGTTGTATGATCCGACCAACAAGGATACTGCAGCTGTTATTAAGAGGATGCGTAATGATGGAGTAGAGGTTCAACGACTTTGTTCTCGCTACAAACTGCATAAGCGCTGCGTTACCCTCCTTGGGAAAGATGGCCGTGGTTTGAAGTACACTCCTTCTAGGAAATCTGAAGGCAGTACAATGCTCTTTGCGGATCTTGTGGAGGTGTCTAAGGTAAATATTTTTACAAAGACGTATCGTAAAGCTAATTTGGATCCAAAGGAATATCAAATTGTGAGTCTAAGGAACAGTGAGGGTGTAGAATGGTTATTCGCATTTCGTTCAAATGAGTTTTGTGAGACGTGGTTGAATGCTATTGGATATCTTATTGAACAAGGTCCATGTCAGGGGTTAAGCCCATTTGATAAACGTATTCGATCTCTTTGGGATCGTGCAGATCTTAATCATGATGGTGAACTTTCCAAGAAGGAGGTTAGAAAACTTTTGCTAAGAATTAATGCTAGTTCTGACAAGGAAATGCAAATGCATAATATATTTAAGAAATTTGATGCCTCTGGAGATAATGCTATTGACATGGAGGAGTTTCGTCGACTTTATATATCACTGTTTCATCGTCCCGAAGTGCAAGACTTGTTTTTGTCATATGCCAAGTCAGACTCTAAAAAGGGCATGACTTTAGGAGAATTTACGGAATTTCTTCGTGCTCAAGGTGATGATGTGAAACAAGCGGAGACTCAATTTATTGGTTTGGGTTTGACTCCTAAAGAGCATATGTCATTATCTCATTTTGCTGCTTACTTGTTTGACTTTGATGGAAATTCTGTCGTTGATACGGAACAGCAAAGGAAAGTTGATGATATGGATCAGCCAATGGCTTGTTACTTCATTAACAGTAGTCACAACACATACCTTTCAGGAAATCAATTAAGCTCGTCCAGTTCCGTGGATATGTACAAAAAAGCTCTTCTTGCAGGATGTCGCTGTGTAGAGCTGGATTGCTGGAATGGGAATAACAATGACCCTGTCGTCTACCATGGTCACACTTATACCTCTAAAATACGTTTTGAAGATATTATTGAAGTTATCAATGAAAACGCATTTGTAGAGTCTGACCTTCCGGTTATTCTTTCTCTTGAAGTGCATACTTCACCAGAACAAAGTAGAGTCATGGCAGGTCATCTACAGCGTATTTTTGGATCTCAACTCCTAATGTCCCGTGATTTGAATGACGTGAAATATACTCCAAATGGGATGTCTAAACGTATTCTTGTCAAGTGGAAAATGAACGCAGAGGATAGTGACGACATGGAACTTGACGCATCAGGTAATGTACCACCCCCCAGTTCTCCCTGTCCGGAGTTGAGCAGCTGCGTCACCGTTGGGGCTTTTAAAACAAAAGATTACGGTAAAGATGCGAAACCGTTTAATGTGCAAAGTCTGGATGAGAGTAAAGTTTGTGAGCTCGCTAGATCAACGCGCGAAGACTTTACTCTTCAAAATACTCGAATGATGACACGTGTATACCCCAAAGGTACTCGATTCCTCTCTTCCAACTACAACCCAATGCCATCATGGTTTACAGGATGCCAAATTGTTGCCCTAAATTATCAAAGTTGGGATGATCATATGCGCGTTAACGATGGAATGTTTATGCAGAGCAACAGATTTGGATACGTTCTCAAACCGAAGTTTCTTACTGACCCGTCTGGATCAGCCAAACCAACAAGGTATTCTCTTACGGTCAAAATCATCAGCGGTTCACAGTTGCCGCGCCCATCTTTGGAAAAGAAGGGTGACACACTGGATCCTTATGTAAAACTACGAATTGTAAGCTTGCCGGAGCAAAATTCAGTGTCTACAAGGTCTATTAAAAATAATGGTTTAAATCCCGTATGGAATGAAACCTTCGAACTTCAAGGTTTATGTGCAGAGATTGATATTTTGAGTATTCGTGTTTCGGATTCTAATGATGTTGAACGCAATGAAGAAAGCTGTGAGTGTTGCATTCCTATTAAGCTGATTCGAAATGGTTACCGTGCTTTACCCATGAAACTATGTACAGATGGTTTATTGCTACAATCTGCTACTGTTCTTTGTCATTTTGAGTTAAAACTCCAATAGATGTGCCGAATTTGTGACAATATCAGTCCACGCCGCTCACACTAAATGACAAGAATATAGAATTTTGTCTTTGTATTTTTCCTTTTTTGCGTTACTTTGATTATGTGTACACAACAACACACACACCAAAAAAAAAAAAATTAATAAAAAATAAAGGAAGAAATTTAAGTAGAAAAAGAAAAGGAAAAGAAAGGTGATTTCTTTTGGTGACCCTGTGTGTATAAATATATATTTCCATATGTACCCGTTAGCTGTTGCAAAAAGAAAAAAATAACTTCAAATAATCAGATATTTCATT
The DNA here is from genome assembly GCA_030849715.1 of Trypanosoma mega. Classification (NCBI taxonomy): domain Eukaryota; phylum Euglenozoa; class Kinetoplastea; order Trypanosomatida; family Trypanosomatidae; genus Trypanosoma; species Trypanosoma mega. The sequence continues at coordinate 99,553 of JASANV010001520.1, read as the reverse complement.
CATGCGGATGTATGCGTTATGAAGAGTAGATAAACGTGGTACACCTTTTTTTTTTTTTTTCGATCTTTTTGTGCCTTTTTTTTTTTTTCGTTTTCTTAAACCTTGGATCGCATCATGTTTTCCTTTTTTCGATCCATTTTAATATTTTTATTTTAATATTTTTATTTTTTATTTTTTTATTTACTACTTTGTGTGTATTTGAAAAATGAATGTATACCTTTTTTATCCTTGCGTTTCTTCGTTGTTTAAATTTTTTTTATCTTTTTTATTTTTATTTTCATTTTCTCTTTTGTGCTTCAAAGTGTATCTCTTCCAGGTGGTTTCAAATGCCAACTTTTGCTTACTTTAGCATCCTATTTCTCGTGCTCACTGGAAATGTTTACGCCCAGAGTGGTTTAATTGACTGTGGAACGGCGATGGCTTGCTTTCCATGGGGTTTAAATGACGGTGGTTCTCCATGCGTTCGCGGTCGACGAATAAATCTTCGTTTTATGTTGGATGTAGCGAATGAAAGTAGATATATTCTGCCGGACAATTCGACAGCTAAATCGGTCGTGTATGGATTCTGTGCGCTTGTCGACAGTCTAGAAATATTTACTTTAAACAACGCTCAGTCTGTTATAAGTCTCTACAACACGACGGATGACGTGACTCATCTTACAAGGAACATTAGTGAAAAATATCTTTCCGTTTATGGGTTTGGAATGTCCAATTCTAGAAAATTTCCTGATAAGAATAAATCTGCTGGCGCCGTACTCGTTGGCGTTAATGGAAGTTCACTTTGTGGAAGTTATCGCTCTGCAGCTTTGGTCAATATATTGAATCTCAATATTGGGTTTCATAAGGGTTGGTTTAACTACATTGGAGCCCGTTCAGCATCTGGAACCCCTTCATCAAGTACGACTCACAGTGCCAACTCCGCTCAATCTCATTCAGTTTCTACTTCAGATTCTTCTAGTGATTATATTCCAGAAGTGGTTGTGCAACCCGCAGTGGTTGGTTTTGCTCCCACTTGTAATGCCCAGGATGTATGTCTTTTTGATCCAAACAGTGTCTGTGTAGGAAAAGAAGTTGGGAAAAAGAACTGTGCCACGTGCTATTCTTCGCCAGTTGATATTCAGCAAGCTTCTTTGCAAGTGTGGGTGTCCTTCGATGGAACCGATGTGAATGGTCATCCAATGCGCAGTAGAGGTCTCAATCCACTGAACTTCCGCCAATTTGGAGGAAATGGACTTTATCAGGATATGAGACGTTCATTCAATAATGTAGTGAATGCTTAAATGCTTTACAAACAAAGGTGCAAGAATTGTTTTTCTTGAAACTGCATTCTGTTTTTTTTTTTGTTTTTTTCCTCTCTTGCTGTTGTTGGTCTGCGGAAATCTTTGCTGCTCATTGAATAAGGAAAAACGAAAGATTGATGAAACTTTAGAGATGAATGAGAACCGAGAAAGGAACTAATCCAACAAAAAAAGAGTAAAAACAACAACAACAACAACACACACACACAAAAAGAGGGATTCGCTGCGATGTGTAAACCTTTCCATCCTCTTACTCCTCCTCAAGAAAGGAAAAAAAGTTTAGGAAACGAGTGTGTAGAGCTTTTGATTCGTTCTTCTTTTCTTTTTAATTACCAGTATGATTACGATCCGAAAACAATTTTTTTTTTTCTTGTTGATTTCATTTTCTAGTTATGTTCTTCAGATTTGTTTCTACAACCAATCAAAATGTTGACTACATCTTGGTGGAAACATTTTTTTTTTGTCATTGCTGTGTGTGTGTGTGTGTGTGTCAGCACACAAAAAAGGGATCGTTTTCTGTCATCTGATACATGATTACAGATCATGTAGTGTGCTAAGATATATGTGATCATTTTTTTGTTACTATTTTCAATTTTTTTCTTTTTTTTGTGGTTCTTGTTTGCTTTTATTTTTCACGTATAAATTTTTTTGTGTTGCTTATTTATTCATCATGAAAAAAAGAGGAAAGGGATAATGGCAATGTTTATTCTTCGTATTATTTTTCTAGTCGCTGTGCTTCTCTCTTGCAGTGGGTTTGCGGCGCCAGATAAGAATGATTGCACTCTAGGTAAAGCCTGTCAACCGTTTAACGTTAGCAAGCCTTGTGTGCAACGTCAACGAATGGACCTTCGCTTTGGACTGTCACGACACGGAGGCCCTTCGCTTGCCTTTGGGTTTTGTCCTGCCGTGGATGAATTGCAGGCTTTCAATCTTAGCGGGGTAAACTCACTTCTAACAGGTCTTTCAGCGAGCAGTAATGTTTCCATTTTTGCATATGGACAAGGTTTGGCATCGAATCCGACATCAACAACAGACTTTACAAACGCAGTGCTCTTTGCTGTCGTTTCCGATAGCTGCAAAGCCACTGAAGTGGCAGTCGTTAATTTCTTGATTTTGCGTGTACCCATGACTCGAGGTGTTTATACATACCGCAGCAATGTATCATATCCAGACACTGCTGGATTTGCCCCAACGTGTGATAGTCACGACCGCTGCTCCTATGTCTCTGGTAGTGTTTGCATCGGAGAAAGTGGACGGCGCAACTGCGCCACGTGTCGCACGGAAGACAAGCTACCAAGTGCGCAAACAACTGTGTGGACCTCCTATTACGGAACAGACGCTAATGGCAAAGAATTATTGAGTGGCGGCTCCAGTCCGGCAGAGTTTCAGCGTTTTGGGCTCGGAGCACTAGAAGCTATGGCGCGCGTATTTGGTACGTGATATATACATATATGCTTTTCGTGAAGTGAATGCATAAGTTTTGTGCAAAGTATCGAAAAAGTAATGGATCGTTTTGCCCCTAGTAGTAGAATAGGCTTTACCTGTTTTTGATCTCTCTCTCTCTGTGTGTGTGTGTTTGTATTTGTTCTTTTCTTTCCACGCTCCCCCACGTACCTTTGCTTTCTTCATGTATTCTTTTTTTTTTTCTTTTACATTATTCTTTTTGGCTTCTACGATAGCTGCTGGTGTAGCAACAGGAACGATCAGAGCGATTTTTGATTACTTTTATTTCATGCATTACAAAAGCAAAGCATAAGGCAAAAAAATAACACCCAAAAAAGCAACAACAGTATCAAGAGAAAGAAAAGAAATTTTTTTTCTTTTTTTTTCTCGGAGCAAATGGCATCTCGTGTGCACTTTGTGGTAGCAGCGTTTGGTCTTTGTGGAGCAGGTACAATTCTCTACAGGACTTTTTTAGGGCCAAAACCGCCACCGGAAGAGAATAAGGAACTCATTCGTTTGGCAGCGGTTGCACTGTCGAGTGATGTTGTCACCACAGTCCTACTACACGATAAGGATACTCTGAAACTGTTGCGTGGTTTTGTTAAAAAAGTTTTTCTCCATCCGGATGTTGTTAGTGAATTGAAAACATACGCAAAAGAAGAGTTTACAAAAAATCCAACTAATGTTGCGGCCTTGCGTAAATTTATTGTTGAAGAAGTTATTTGTGACGCATGGGTTGCTGATGAACTTATCAGCATGGCAAAAGAAACTGGAAAGGAAATTATCACCGATGAAACTATTCATCCACAACTTTCGATGCGCCTACTGGCGAATGCATCGCGTCAGGGACTTCGCTCCGAGAGGTTTAAGAACGCATTAAGGGAAAGTGTGTACTCCTCTCTTTGGCTAGCATTCTTGGGTGAACCACCGGGTCACCTTGGAATAGGAAGAAGGAGAAGTACGTAACACGCCAAGGTGTGATGAATCTTGGTGTTTTTTTTTGTTTTTTGGAGTCTATGACTAATGAAGCTCTTTTCTTGTTGCTGCTTTTTTTTTGTTTTTCTTTTTGTCATGAGAGAATAGAAGAGGTTTTTTTGTTTTTCTTTGTATGTGTCGTTTTTCTTTTATTTTTGTCTGAACTATTGTATATGCGGAACCCGTGGATAGGTATATTTATACGTATATATGTGTGCAATGGTGCCTTTGTATTTGTGTATTTTTTGTGTGTGTAAAAAAAAAAATTATAATAATAATGATATTTTGAGAGTCCTTTTATCATGTAACGAAGGAGATTTTGTTGTTATGATCAAGTACAACTTTTTTGTTGGTATTGCACACCCCACGATGTTGATTTGCAAAACATTTTATTTTTTTTGTACACATAGAAATATCTATATGTATTTCTGTGTATGTGTATACATGCTTTCTTTTTTTGGTATGTATCCTTATTATTATTAATATTTTTTGTTGTTGTTTTTGTTTTGTTTTTTATTTGCTTTATAGCCCCACTGGCGATTTATGGGTCGATTTGACGTCTCCTTGTGTCTTGTCCCGCAGATAACAGGAAGCGGTGTGGACTACTTTCCAGAGGATTCCTATGTGATCGCTCTTGGGGACGTTGTGTCTCATGTAGATGATATTTTAAGTCATGCTACACCTCGTCGCATCGCGAGCACCATTTCAGCAAGCATTCGAGCCTCCGAGGCGTTTACACACGAAACTCATCTCCTCATGGGCACAAGTGGGAACACTAGGGCAACTCTACTCGAACTTATTCCAAATCTTACCTCTTCAAATGAATCCTATGCTAATAGCAATGTGCCGCAGCAGTGTATGATTTTCGCATCCGATGTGTCCTCCGTGGTTTGTGAGATTCTAGGAAGTGATGAAATGGGTTCGGTGGTAGATGTGATTCGCAGTATGGGTCAAATTGTTCTCGTCGCCCTTAAATACTCCCACAAGACAACAACTATTGTCGCAGTAGATCAGCTTTCAACAACTGTCATAGCCTCTCTTTTGGGTTCATCTTGGTGTCGTCTTTGGCTTCTTATTGATGGGGCAGAGAAGCCGGAGCGAACGGTGGCGGTTGTGCGAGAGGCCCTCGCTGTCCGGGATACTGTAGAAAGCTTTCGGCCCACCAATGGCCCCTCGCCTATAGAGTTGGAAGTTGTGCCAACATTTTTCTCCGCCCGCGCCGCATCTGACGTGGAGGCGAAACGTCTTCTTGCGTGGTGGGAAACGCACTTGCAGTCCACCGAGGCGCTTGGTGCGGCGGCCAAGGCGCGTCAACGTCTCGCTGAGGAGAACGCAGCGCTTCGCACCACCTGCACCGAACTTCGCTTGCGTCTGACGGAGCGGGAGGAGCAGTTGGGGGAGCAGTTGGATAACGCTCAGAAGGAAGTCGTGCAGTTACGCAATGAGGTGCGTACAGGGCGGGTGCAAGCGGCGGCGCTGGAGGAACGCATTCGTCAACTAGAGTGTGAAGTTGAAACGCATAATGGAGTGGAGAGGTTTGAAGAGATGCAGTCCATGGTTCACGCGTTGCAGCAGCGGTGTGAGGAGGTAAATGAAGAGCATTTGCGCACCGCCGCGGAGTTTCAGCAGAGGGAGATGGAATGGCAGACGGAGCTGCGCCGCACACTCTCGGAGTGTGAGGAGCTCCGCCGCGCCGTGACCGCACAAGGGTCGTCAATGAATACGGTGAGGGAAGCTGTGGAGGCAACCCGCGCCTTACAGGAGGAAGAACTCGATGAACTTTTGGGTAAAATACGCGCCATCTCTGCCGCAAATCCATCAATAAACCATCGCCGCGTGTCACCCCGCACATCGGCGGTGCGCGTCTTGTCACCTGCCCCAACAACCAAGGCAAACTGATTGTTTGTTTTTGCGTTTTTCTTGTTATTCTTTTAAAGGGGTTTCAGCGCGGAAGTGGTTGCCGTTATTGTTTTTACTCTTATTTGGTAACTTTTTGTGTTTTTTTTAGCCGGTTTTCTCCGGTGTTTCGCTTTGTGTAATTTTTATTTGCCTTTTTCTCTTTCTTTGTGTGTGTGTGTGTGTGTTTCTCTGTCTCTCCCCGTCTATGCGTGCGAGAGAAGGGTCTACATTGTTTAACTGTATGCAATGATCGGTTCGATTCTAATCATATTTGCGCAAAGTGAAATCTATCACAAGTATCGTTCTTTTTTTAAAAAAAATTTTTATGTATGTGTTAATTTTTTTTTTTTTTTGTGATTGATTTCTTTTTTCTTTATTTTCTTCTTTACTCTTTAATGTGCCGTCGGTATACTTTGGCGTCGGGTGGGTGTGTATTTTTTTTTTTTTTTTCGTGTTGATATTAGGAATTATCTAATTAAATTATTATTATTATTATTGTTATTGTTTTTTTTTTGGAGAAGAGGAACTTTCTTGTTTAGAAAATAGGTATACTCCAAAGAGTATATATTTATATATATATTTATATATATATATATATATTGTTACTGTTTGGCCTTACCACTTTAAATTACGTCAATGGATCACAGTGGTGCTGCTGGTAGCAATGTACAGTTGGTTTCCGCACAACGAGGATGGAAGACGTACCGTGTGCGAGGCCAAATGTTTGAAGTGGAGGACATGTACACCGTCACCTCCGTTGCGGGATATGGCGCGTACGGTGTCGTTTGTGGCGCATACGACAATATTAATATGCGTGAAGTGGCTATTAAGCGTGTTGGTCATGTTTTTGATGACTTAATCGATGGTAGACGTATTTGGCGAGAAATAGTTATTCATCGCCTTCTTAAAGAAAACGGCTGTCGCAACGTTCTCAACGTCTTGAGGATTGTACCTCCACGTGACGGGATTGCTGACTTTCGTGATCTTTATATTGTTGCAGATTTGTACGATACCGACCTGCATACAACAATTCATCGCGTAAAAGATGCTTCTGTGGATTACTTGAAGCGCATTATTGTTCGGGTAATTCGCTGTGTGGCTGATATGCACTCTATGGGAATTATTCATCGTGATTTAAAACCGAGCAATATATTGTTAAGTGATGAGCAAAATAGTGATAATGCTGTAGTGTGTGATTTTGGTCTCGCACGAGCTGGTGTTCTAGAGCTTAAAGAACCTTTGGATTTAACGGATTACGTCGTCACCCGATGGTATCGTCCACCTGAGCTTCTACTAATGTGTCGATACGATTTTCCTGTTGATTTATGGGCAATTGGCTGTATCATGGCTGAATTTATTATGAAGAGGCCTCTCTTTGGTGGTCGTGATTACATTCATCAACTTCAACTAGTACTTTCAAGCATTCCAGTGACAGGCACAGAATTTATTGAAGAGGCAAGTGGAAGTGCACTGACCTTTATGAATGAAATCGCGAAAAAGTATAAAGATACGAGACCTCTAAGTCAAATATTAGGCACAATACCACCTGATGCTTTTGACTTGATTTCGAAACTTCTCGCTTTTGAGCCGAAAAACAGGCTAACAGCCAAGAAAGCCCTACAACACCCTTTCTTTGAGTCTGTAGGAGGAGATGATTCCAAAGGGTACCCAAAACCACCATTTTTGGACTCCTCTTTTGATCTTCATGCGGAAATTTCCGAGGCACAGCTTCGTCGATTTATTTGGAACGAAGTACAGCACTATCAGCAAAAGGAAGCACGAGAGAAAAAAATAAAGAGAAGGTAATGAAAAAAAAAGAAAAAATCATATACATATATATACATATAAACATTTATTTGTAGATATACATATGTGTGAAAGGTTTGTGTATGAAGGCAGCTGGTATTTTCTTTTTCGTGTTCTCTCTCTTTGGGTGGATATGTGTGTGCATGTACACTTTAGGACACACACAAAAAAAAAAAAAATTGAAGTCTTGTTAACCCTCTTTCTGTTTTAACCAGGATTCATATACATTTACATATTTATGTATGTATACTGTGCGTTTTAACGAAAATGGGTTTCCACCCGCAAAGAAAGAAAAAAAAAGGATGTTTTTTTTTTTTTTTGAAAAACCTTTTTACTTTCTCTTCTTGTTGTTTATTTTCCGTTCGTTTTTTATTTCTGCTGTAATAATTACATTTTTTCTTTTTTTCTTTTAAAAATAATTATTCAATGTGAAGCTAACGTCGGATAATTTTATCAGTCTTTGAAAAGGTAGACAAGTGGAAATTTGAAGGATAAAGTAGAAAAGACGGTAAAAAAAAAAAGAGGCGATATATATATATATATATATAAGGCTGGATTTTTTTTTATTTTTTATAATCACAAGAAAAGTGTGTATTTTGTAACTTCTTCCTTCGTGAATGTATATATGCGTATTCATATGCTTATTGATGTATTTCCAAAAAAAAAAAAATTCTATTAAAATGTCTTTTTTTTTTCTTTTCTTTGTGTATTTTTTTTTTTTTTTGCACACACACACACACACACACAAAATATTTTCTTGTTTTCGTTTACTGGTGTATGTCCCATCTACAATCGCTACATATACATATTTGACTATATGTAATATAAGTATTGAACGATTACGCAAGAATATCTGATTAGAACGAATAAAAACAAAAAGGATCAAATAGTTTGAGCATTGAGAGAAATTCTGTATCCAGAAAAGAAAAAAAAATCAAGAACTACTTGTCAAGGAAGGTAAAAAAAAAAAAAAGTACGTTTGCTAACTTGGCACTGCCATGTTTTACAGTCTTCTTCTTTTAGTTTTGCTCGAATGGAAATTGGGCATTTTGCGCGGCCTTGTTTCCATTTTCCAGCAAACAGTGGAGCGGTATACGGCACCAACCATTAACGTTCAACTCCCACAAACTAAGTTTGACGCAAAGCCATCTCCACAACCACTTACACCTCGTTCGGGTCCAACGGGTACTATTCAATGCTACGATAAGGGTACGAATGTATCCATTGGTCTAGTGAATGTGGTCAGTCCTGATGAGGTGCGTGCGATAGTGAGGCGTGCACGTGAGGCACAGCAGAAATGGGCCAAGACTCCTTTTTCAACACGACGCAAATTGTTATTCAGCCTCATGGATTACATTCTTCAACACCAGTTTTTTATCTGCGAAACCGCGTGTGTGGAGTGCGGTAAGACCATGATGGATGGCGCCTTAGGGGAAATGCTCACTACATTGGAGAAGCTCCGCTGGACAATTGCCCACGGGGAGGAAGTGCTCGCAGAGGAGGTGCGGGATGTGGGTCTAATGACTATTCACAAACGTGCGGCGGTGAATTATGTTCCATTTGGTGTGATAGGTGGTATCGTGTCATGGAACTATCCGTTTCACAACATTTATGGTCCCATGATTTCGGCTCTCTTCGCCGGAAACGCGTTTGTGGGTAAAGTTTCCGAGTACTCTTCGTATTACGCGTCCTACTATCAATCTATTGTTCGTGAAGGTCTCTGTCAACTTGGCCAATCCTCCGATTTGGTCACCTTTATCACTGGCTTCGCCGAAACAGGCGAAGCCTTGGTGAGTTCGGTGGATAAACTAACCTTTATTGGATCCCCTGGAGTTGGGAAGATTATTATGCGCAACGCCGCCGCCACTCTCACGCCGGTTGTGTTGGAGCTTGGTGGAAAGGATCCCGCCGTCATCTGCGAAGATGCGGACCTCGATCAAGTCATCCCTATTGTCATGCGTGGAACATATCAAAACTGTGGTCAAAATTGTGTCGGACTGGAACGTATTGTCGCTCAGGAATCCATTCATGACCGTCTGGTACAGGAGGTGGAAAAACGGGTGCGTACACTTTCTCAAGGTCCATCATCGCAAAAGGTGAGTGACCTTGGAGCCATGACAATGGGAAAGGCTTCGGTGAACAAGATTCAAAAGCTCGTTGAAGACTCCGTTGCCGCAGGTGCGAAGCTCGTTTGTGGTGGTAAAGCCTCAGACGACGGAAACTTCTTTCCTCCAACCATTTTAACAAATGTGACCCCCAGAACACCTATTGCGCAAGAGGAGGTGTTTGGACCCGTATTGGTTGTGATGAAGTTTACCACAGATGACGAGGCTGTTCGAATCGTGAACGACTGCGAATACGGTCTTGGATCAAGTGTCTTCTCACAGGACATTCCACGGGCAAAGCGTATTGCGAATCAATTGCGTACAGGAATGACAAATATAAATGACTTTGGTATAAACTACCTCTGTCAATCATTACCTTTTGGTGGGGTAAAGATTAGCGGTTTCGATCGTTTCGCCGGACGAGAAGGTCTTCGTGGAAATTGTGTCGTACGTGCCTCAACGACAGACCGTATTCCAGGCGTAAAGACTCTTATTCCACCTATTCTGCAGTACCCCATCTCAGAGGCAGCCTTTTCTTTTATGGAATGCCTGTCAACTGTTATTTATGGACGTACTTTACCCGCCATCATAAGCGCTATTAAACTGATGTCCTTCAAGCCTAAATCCTCCAAAAAAGACTGAAGGACCAACAAACAAACAAGGAAAAAAGAAAAGAAACTAGCCGACTGATGGTCAATCAGACGCAGCAAACATGCAAATGAAAGGAGAGAAAAAGAATAGTATTTGCAGACTAAAAAGAAAGGAAGAAGAAATCATACGAAAGCAAACATATACTATAAATATTTTTACATATGTTTTGTATATATAAAAAAAAAAAGGAGAGAAATAAAAAGAAAGGAACGCGGGCGATATATTGAGAAATGTATGTTTTTTTTTTTACTTTTTTCTTTTTGGAGTGTGTGTTTGTTTGTATTTGTTTTCTTTTGCTCTCAGAAAAGGAAAACAAAAAAAGAAAGGAAAAGAGGAAATGGATTGGAAAGTTACAAGAATTAGTGTCTTACTCATTGTAAATGATATTAACATTGGCGTCTATAGCAAAGGAGCAAAAGAAAAGGAAAAAAAAAGAAAAAGGATTCAAATAGAATTCTTTTTATGTAGGCTTATATGTCACGAATTCTGTATCTTTCGGATGGCTTGTATGCTTTGTTCTTTAAATGTCTATAAATATATATATATATATATATATATATAGTAAGAAAAACGAATATTTTCCCCGTTTATTGATGATTTTTTTTCTTATTTTTTTTCTTTTTTTGTATTTAGGGTACTATTCGTTTTATTTTTTGTTTCATCTTAGTTGTTTGTTATAGTTATGTCTATTTGTCCGGGTCTTTGTGCGGATATGGCTGTGACACCCTTTCGTGTCTTCTTGGGGACTCTCCCTTCGCTTGCTGTTGAAGAACGATTTTTGCGCCAACTTCAACCTGTTTACGCCTGGTATAGCAGTCGCAAACGTGTAAAAGAGCAAGCGAATGAGTTTATTGAGATTGATTTGGCCTCATGTGATATGGAGTTACTTCTACGCTACACACATGTCTACTACGTCAGACGTCAACTTTTTGATGAAGCCATCGATAAGCAACTCACACTGCTAGATACTGGAAAATCCCCCAAGATGGCAGAGTCGGCCCTTCTGACGTGTTTACAATCCTGCAACACATCCATTGAGTCTCGTCTTCGGCATGAGGTGCATCAACTAGAGCTGGTGAAAAAGGCGTCCCGTGTCCCTGGACGACGGGAACTCAACCCTGACGCCCCTCTAAGTGTGTATGATTATCTCTGCATGATGCGATTGGTAGAGGAGAATGCTTGTGGTGTGGAGGATGCGGAGATGAAGTCCCGCGCATTCCTTCCTCGTGACTTGGTAGAGACAAAGGTGCAACACCTTACGCAACTCTTGATGGCCTCCGACGCAAAGCCATCGTTAGATAAGAAGGAGATGAAGTTATTTAATCGCATGATCCCATCAGACTACACTCGAGTTGGTTGTGTTGAGAAATTACGCCCATGTGATCTGACAGCGTACAGTCGCTTTTATGGCGAACGAATTTGCAAGAGTGCTCCCGAAAACTACTTCAAACAAGCCATGTGGGGTCATATGTATCGCAAGTTTGCAACAAACCCATCGTTTCTACGGAGTGCGTCCATGTATTGGGCTCGACACAGCGGTCTTCAACCCGAGGCGCCCGTAGCCTCCATGCCGCATGAACTCGCGTTGGCTGTGTGTAAACAGCAAACTCTTTTTCCCGCCATTAAGTTTCGCGCTCAATACCTTTACTCCTCCCCAGAGGTGGTGCGTCAGTTGTGGCGAAACGATGGTGTGGTGCCACTGATGCGTCTCTTTCCGGTTTTGGGTTCCAAGGCAGCGGAGGATTTGGCCGCCGGTGTCATTGTAGACGCTTTCTGGTCACGTCTTTCACTGGGAGAAGAGGACAGCCCATTGCATGATGCACTTCTCCGCTCCGTGCGTCAGTTTGTGGATGAGGTTAGTAAAACATACGAAACAAATATAGAAGCGGTTTTAAAACGTGTGGAAGAGGGTATAAAGCTGGCTGTGCCGCAACTCACAGAAGAGGAATTACGGGAGCCATCCCCCGAAGTAGTTGACGCTGAAGAAAAATCACTAAAAGAAGCTTCTGCTTAAAATAATTATTATTACATCTGTTATTGTTCTGTTGATGTTGTTCTGTTGGATTATGGGAAGAGTTATCTTGTTGTTCTTGTTCTATTCATTGTTTTTTTTTTTTTTATCGGGGAGCGACGGTCACTGCTAAACTTCAAAGTACAGATTGGATATATGTATATGTATATGTATATCGCTGTACATCTTTCACATTTTTCTATTTGAACCAAAAGGTGCGTGAAGTGGTGGCTACTCTTTAAACCAAGGGAAAGCATAAAATTAAAAGCTCTATTTTATTTGACTTTGTGTGTTTGCTTGGGTGTCGTCTCTCTTTTTTTTTTTTTTGCGTTGTTGTTGTTATTTTTTCGGATACAAGAGACACACGATAAAAGAAAAGATGTATGAAAACAACTTTTTTGAGTGGATGTTATTTGGCCTCAACGCACAAACACACAGGAAAGAAAAAGAAGAAAATGTTCTTTTTTTTTCGTTCTTTTTTTTTTTTTTGTGGCATGTGTGGTTTTTTATAATTCTTAATAATTTTATTTTTTAGAAAAGAATGGGTAGAGGTGGTTTGGCGAATTTGCTAGCTACCGAATTACTTGGCGGCGATATAAACGCCTGTTGTGGTGTTCTTCGTCGAATCTTTAGTGAAACAGGTGAGCAGGATGCCATTTTGGAACTTCAACGTAAAGGACAGGGTATGATGGGGGATGTGATTGCATTGGGTAAAGCGTGCCTCGCTGATAACGCGTCCCTCGTTAAATCTCCATCTGTAGCTGTACTTTGCCACACTGCACAACGACTTAGTGATTGGCAAAGTGCTTTGGGTTTCTCTGCCTCATTGCGAAATACGCCCTCTCCCTCTTTTCTATCGTCTCTGCTAACCCCGGAGAATGCTCGCTCGATTATTCAGCACTGTGAAACCCGGGATTGGCCACTCGACGTGCCACATGCAATTCGTCATCTTACTGAGAGGCATGGCAGCTGGTCTTCTGCTCTGGTAGTGGCGGAGGCAATGGAACGACGCTATCACATGGGGGAGTGGTATTCATTGGGAGTCTTAATTCCCCATCTCGCCGCCAGTGGGGCGTGGGAGCTGGCAGTGAAGCTGTTTTCTGATGGTATTGCTCAAGGTACACTGGTAGATAAGAAACTACTCATCAATCTTGTGCATCAAACAGCAAAGCTAAAACAGTGGAAAGCATCCTTGTACATGTTAGCAACAATTGAGAAGACAAGGGAGGCAGGGCATCTTTTTGCTACAGATGGAGAATTTTTCAAGGATGTCATGGCAGCTTCACCGGAGTGGCAATCATCCTTTAAAGTGTTTAACATTGCTGTTTCCGCGGGCGTGAAACCGGATCAAAAAATGGTAGCGCAGCTGCTCGCACAGTGTGAAGAAGCTGGAATGTGGTCTGTCGCGACGCAAGTGTATGATGTGGCTCTTGCTGAAGGTTTTGTTTCTAGCATCTCTGGAGGTTCCTATCAAACACTTGTTCGTTCGTTTCATGCGGCCAAACAGTGGGAAAAGGCGTTAGCAGCTCTCTCATGGATGAGCAAGGCAGACGAAGCGTCGGCAGCGACTGGTATTGGCGAACTCATTGAGTTATGTGAGAAATCAGGTCAATGGGAAGTGGCAGTAAATATTGGTGCACGTCTTCTCCACTCGGGTACATTTCTCCCGCCTCGAACTCGTCTTTCTCTGCTGTTTGCCCTTTCCAAAGGTGGACTTTGGCAAAATGCGATGCACTTATTACATGATTCATTTACAGATGCAACGGAACCTCCGCATCCGCTTGCCGTTTGTGCTGTTTTACAGGCCTGTGTGACGGCAAAGCGGTGGGATGAGGCGCTGGCGCTTCTACAACGTGCGCGCCATGAGGAGCCGCGAGTGGTGTTGCCTCCCCTCGCGTACCGACTCACCCTCAAAGCCTGCGTCGCCTCAGGACGCTGGGCAGAGGCGATGGATCTTGTGGACAGCATGAGGAGGTACGGTCTCCCGCGTGATAATCACACGCAGCGACTTAGTATTTGGGCCGCCGCGCTGTCCGGGAATTGGCAACTCTCACTAGAAAATCTGCGGCAACTCCCGGCAGCCCATCGAACCGCACAAGATCGGCTAGTTGTTAGACACGCTACACGAAATGCTAGTGCCACAGCACGCGCCATTGCTCTAAAGTACCTACAAGAAACCTAAATTTGTATATATATATATATATATATATATATATTTATACATATGCATGCTCGTATTTTTGCATTCAAAGTCACTTGTTAGGTTTCTGAGTCTGTGTGAATTGTGATCTTCATGTGTTTGGGTGACATGCAAGGGTTCACTTGGCATTATTGTTGGTTTTTTTTTTTTTTTACCTTCATTCGTTGAATTATTTGTTTAGTTCGTCTTGTTTGTTTTTGCTCATCCAATACGAGAATGTTTTTGAATCTTTCATCACAAAACAGTTTACTCTAATGTTACTTTTTTTTCTATCTGCTGTTTTTTTTGTGTGTGTGTTTCGAGGATTGGTTCCCGATGCACTCTGTTACATATATATATATATATATATATATGTATATACTAATACAAATTGTTGTTATTGTTGCTATTTATTTGGTCGCTTAATGAAATGAATATTCGAGTAAGTTATTGGGGTTCAAGAAAGAAAAAAAAACAATAATCTTCACACACTTTTTGTTTGAGCTTACAATGATGTTCCTACAAGCACTGTTTGTACAACGGTATTTATGTTTTTTTACTAATCATTTTCATTTTTTTTTATTCTTACTGATCTATAAACTTGTACGTATTCATATCTTTAATCATGTGTATAGAAAGTTTTTTGGTTTTGTGTGTGTGTGCGTTTTATTTACGAACAACCGGAGTAAAGCGAACTGAGAGAAGAAAAGCGTGGAGTTTCATCATTCTTCTCTTGTAAACACGCAACAAAAAAGTATATTGAAAAACAAAAGTCAAGCAACAACAACACAAACGAAAATGCCAGTAAAATCTACAAGTAAGGCCACAGATGACACAACAAAGGCTACGAGCGAGGTTCTCAGTGAAAAACGAAATGCAATTAATGCATACGCCAAGGAATTCGGAGCGAGTGGGGTGTTGGGAGTGGCTGTCGGTGTGTGTGCCAAACGGCTCACATCGGACGCGCTTTACGGCGCTGGACTCGCCTTTCTCAGTCTCCAGACTTTAAGCTATTTGGGTTATGTCGAGGTGAACTGGAAAAAGGTGGAGAGTGATATAACCAGGGTGGCTGACCAGAACAAGGACGGCAAACTTGACTCGAAGGACCTAAAGATTCTGTTGGATCGCTTTCTCAAATTTTCAAGCCATGGACTTTCTCATATGGGTGGTTTTTCAAGTGGATTCTTTGTGGGTTTGAAGTATTTTTCGTGAACTTTCAAATGACGTATCATTTCTTCTTTTTCTCATTTATATATATATATATATATATATATATCTGGGTGCGGAAGAAGAGAAAATTTTTTTTTTTTGCAATAGAATGCAGTAACAAAAGCACACACATAAAAAAAAATCCTCGAAAAACAAAAAACAAGAACTAAAAAATCCAAGAATGGACATTACAATTTTGCTTTGATTTTCTATGATGTCGTTTTTTTTTTTTTTTCAGAGAGTGGTTTAGAATTATTTTGAGAAAAATAATACCTATATACACACAATCAAAGAAAAATGTTGGTCTTACATTTTTTGTTGTTGTTCTTATTCTTGCTTATTGTTTCATTATTTGAGTTTCGCTCGTTTATTTTCTCTCTTGTTTTAGAAAGTACGCATTTTTATATATATTGCTTTCTTGGTTTCTTTTTTTTTTTTATCTCTTCTTTTTTGTACTGTTGGTTTCGGATTGGGTCGCTTGTCCTCTTTCTGGGGGTATCGCTTTTCATTCATACGCCGATATCTACATACATTTAGTTGTTGTTGTTTTTAAAGAAAAGTGAGAAGTTGTTTATTTTTATTTCGTCTATTATAATTAATATAGAATTTTCTTACGTTATTTGCTCCTTTTTCCAAAAAAAAGAAATAGTTCATCATGTTTGATGTTTTTAATTCCCTCGTCGAGACAGCCTCGGGAACGGCCAAGAAGTTAACCGACGAAGGATACCAATGGGTCAAACAAACCGGCGTTCTTGACCTCGAAGAGGGATTCAATGATGAGGAGAGTGATGTCACAGTCAAAGATGCCGACACGCACTCCGAGAACATCCCCACCACCACCACCACCACCACCACCGACGATTCCGCCGTCAATAGAAATGTCAAGGGCGCCAAACTCGACGCGGTGGTGTCAAAGCAACTTCTTTTCGAAACCCCCCCATCGTGGGAGTCCACAGTGGAGGAGTGGCACCTCCTATCCCAAGCCGCGCTTAGGGAAGAGAACACGTGCATTATCCCACCCGAAACCATCACAGGCAACGCAGAGCTTGCTGAGCGATTGTGTCGACTTCTTTGTGTCGACGCCGTCGCGGACTTACCGCAACCGCCATCGCCCCACACGTGCGGGCCGTCGCGGGAATTGGTCGAGATGATTTCCTCCACGCCGACATTGATGGCGTTCCGCTCATCCATGGTACCGCGCTATGTGTCGGACGCACAGTATTGGGTCAACCTCTACTGGCGCTTCCACCTCTACCACATGTGCGGCAACGCCATGCAGCTGCTCGATGTTATGGCGGTCGTGACGACGGAGCCGAATCCGGTGGACCCCGCAACGCGTCGTCGCGTAAAGGGGGTAGGTGTGGCAAACAGTGAGGTGCAGTGGAATCAACTGCGGGAGGAGATTACGGCACAACGCGCACGGATACAATGGATAAGGGAACAAGAGGACACTGTACGCCGGGAGATGGAACTCGCCAGGAGTAACCTGCAGCTGTTAACAAACCTTCTTAAAAAGAAGGAGGTCAGCGAGCTTGGAAACTCTGTTTGTGAAAGTTGCAAATACCACAAAACAAAGCTTAGTCGTATTGTGGGTGAACTAAAGTCACAGCAAGTGCGATTGCAAGGCACACCCCTCTGCACAGATGAAGGTCATCTTTTTCTTGAAATATTGGATATAAATGAACAATTTCGCACTCTCATCGACGCGTATGAGGCTCTCCTCAGTGGAAAAGGTTCCGAGAGTTGGGAAAGAATATCAAACTCGGAGGAAAAGAACAAGAAAAGTAGAAACGATGCGGAGAGGGATACAAATTGTACCGGGCATGAGGACGAAACCACCTTTGAAGTGGAACTGCCTTGGGAAAATGACGGCGATGACGAAGTTGTTGAAACAAAAGTAGAAAAACAAGGAGAAAGTTAAGTGAGTCAACCCTCTCACCACTCCTTCCCCACACCTTCTTTTACTACTATTGTTATGAATCTTATTCCTGCGCGTTTATTATTATTATTATTATTTTTTTTTTTGAGTTGCTGCTTTTTTTTTTGTTTATTCACTTGCATCACCCTATCTTTTCTCTTTTTTTTCTTTTTGTGCATCTTTTTTTTTATATATGTTGTTTTTTTTTTTCTGTGGTATGTTCAATACATAAGTTTGCCGTGCTTTTATTATGAATATGCAACGAATACAAAGGTGATGAATAAACGAATTCAAAAGTATGACTAAATTTGAGTATCGGCGTGAATACGTCTGTTTAAGCGGGAGCAGAAAAAAATAATAATAATAATAATAATAATTTTATGCTCTATTTAGACAATCCCGCCTTTTTTTTTTTTTTTTGTGTGTGTGTGTACTCTCTGCTTGGTTTTTTTTTTATCCTTTCTTTGCCTCTCCTCTCACGTCTTATTTTTTCATTATTTTTTTTTTTTGTTTGTAGTATAAATATATATATATATATATATACTTCTTTGCCGTCTTCGTTTTTAAAAGAAGAAACACTTTTTTTTAACGGTTTTGCCTTGGATGGGATGTGTGTGGCCTTTCCGCTTCTCCGCTCTCTCGGGGAGGCGCCGCGCTTGACGTGTGTGGACCCCTCCGCGTTGCTCGCGACGCGCCGTCTCCTCTTCGGCGACGCCCCCCACCCGTTGCCCGATGCGCCCAACGTGCTCGAGTGCAGCTTCCGCGCCGGCGCCGGTCTTTCCATTCCGGTGAGTTTCATCGGCTCGAGCGCGGCGTGCGGGGCGGAGGCCGTCCTCGCGCACATTCCCGGACTTCCCGGCGCCGTTCCCGTCGCCCTTTCCGCCCTCCGCCGCCACCGCCGCCTCTTTCGCGCCGCGCCGGCCGAGGACGCGGAGGGCGACGCGCTTTGGTGCGCGTTGGAGGCGGTCGGGCGAAACCATTCCGCGCGGGAGGTGTTGGACGGCCTCCTCGCCGCCGCCCGCCGGCGCCTCGCGGAGCTGCGCGGAATGGAAGTCCTTCTCACCGCAAGCGATCGCATTCGCGCCGCCGCGCTGCGCCGCTCCTTTGCGTACCACGCCGGCGCCACGCACGCCACGCGGCGCTTCTTTGATGTCTCCGCGGAGGCGTGCGGTGTCTTTGGGGGCGTCATACACGGCGCAAAGCTTCTCAGCCGATACGGCGCCGCTGTCGTGGTCGGCGTGGCGCCGGACGAGGCGGTCGGGGGGGCGGCGCTGTTTGTGCACCCGTTCGGCGCGCCGGCCGCGTGCGTGGCGCCGGCGTGGAGCGGATGTCCCGTCTTGCGCGTCGGGGATTTGCGCCTCGAGGGCGGCGGACCGGTCCCGGGCGCGGCGCCTTTCGTGTCGGAGGATCCCGCGCGCTACATGGATCCCAGCATTGACGGGGAGTACGACGGGACCACGTGGCTCAATGAGGGACTATTTGGGGTGCGGCCGGGGGATCGGATTGGACAGGATATTGTGCATGGTGTGCGATATAATGCGCATCTACGTGAATTTGAGTTGCATGTGCGTGACCCAGAAAGTGGGGAGGTAGGCCTATGCACCGAATGCCTTTTGCTGTGACATTTAGATACACATTCTTTTACCTTCATATTTTTATCTATATACATATATGCCCAAAGTGAAGATGTCGTTTTTATTGGTGTTGCTGTTGTTTTTGGTTAGTTGTGTCTTTGTGGGGGTAAAGGAAAAGAAAAAAATAAAAGGTAACCCTGTTCCTTGGGTTCATTTTATTTGTATCTTTTTTTATTTTATATTGTCTATTTATATATTTTTATTTATCCCCTTTAAAAAAAAAAAAAATTCTTTGACTGCTTTTTTGCTTTTTTTTTCCTTTCTTTGAATGTTTTTTAAGAAAGTGTTATAATGGATTCATCCTCGACGCCAGGGGTTGTATCACCGATGTTCGCGTCTCGCGAATCGTCGACGGAGTCGAAGTCTATCCATGTCGGCTTCAGTCACATCAAACGCGCCTTTCTCTCTGATCTTGACATGCAGCGACCGAACGAGGTTGCTGTGCAGGTTTCTCAGATTGTGGTGCACACCAGTGCAGTAGTGAATGATTCGTCACAGACGCAAAGCGATGCAACGGCCCTCGTTGCCTCTCGCAGAGGAGAAAAAAAATCAAACAGTATAAACGATTGTACCTCCTCTATTGTATCGTTGGATCAAGTAGATGAGTCCGCCCTGCCCTCCGCGTATCGACACGTTCTGCGTTCGTACAGTGCAGTTGCAGTAAGTGTAATTAGTGGTGCACTTGCTGGGTCAGCGTTGCGCCGCGTAGCGCACTCAGCATTGCGTGTTATTGGAAGTGGACTTCTCATGACAGAACTGTTGCGTCTCACCGGGTACGCGGATGTTCGTTGGAGGGCACTCCTGCGGGACATGTGCCACACGGTTCTCCCATTTCAACAAATGCAACAGGAAAGGAAAAGAGACGTGAGCCGAAACCAAAGTAAGAATGATGATCATGAAAGCGAAGAGGAAACCAAAGAACATGGTTTGTGGGAACGTGTCGTAGATGTCGTTTTCGGAACTCTTCAGCGACGCTTAGCGTGTGCCTGCGGGTTGATTGGTGGAATACTATTACTTTAAAATAAACTTTCTTTACCGGGAAAACTCGAATAAAGGTGATTTAAGACAAGGCAAGATGTGCTTGCCAAGGGAAAAAATTGTCAAGCTTCTTCGCGCAATTTAATGAAGAAAGCTTGCTAAATGACTGACAATGAAACAAAAGGATATATGCAGCTATACTGCTACTCAAGTTGGCGTGCTGTACTGCGGCTCAACGGTGGGGATGAATGATTTTTCAGAGAAAAGTGGTCTCTTGCGTTTTTTATGCAAGGAATGTAACACCCTCAAAAAGTTAATAAGCAAAAAAAAAAAAGCTATAGTAATGCTTTAAAAACGAAAAAAAAAAAAAAACGAACGCCAAACCAATATGGATCAGCTATATTTAGAAGCACCTCATTATTTGTATATCTATCCCACTAAGCACATCTTTACTTTATAATCCCTCTTTCTCTCCATGTATAATATTACATATATATTTATATATATGTATATATTTGTGTGCATTGTTGTTGTTCTATTTCTACTCTTTTGTCTATTCTATTATGCTTTGTTTTTTCGTTCCTTTATATATATATATATATATATATATATATATATATATATATTTCTCAAATTTGTGGCCATGTAGTCTCCAGCCTTTCACGAAAAGAAGAAAAAAAATATTTTTTTTTACACAAACATTTTCTGAATATACGTTTGGAAATTTGGGAAACCACAAGTAGTCCAAAGCACAAAACAAGCAAACGAATAGAAATATATATATATATATATATATATATATATATATATGGTTTACGTTTTTTATCGAAGTGTAAGCGATGGGTGGCGTGTGGGCAAGGCGGATTCTCTCAATGGCCCCACAGTGCTTGTGCGGGATGGTGCCATGGAGGAGACAGTCGCGCAGGCCGACATTTATGTGCCTAGTGCCGAGGAGCAGCCGCTTCTTCACATGTCGGATCACCCATCTGTATTTCTGAAGCAACACGACGTCGCTCTCATGTCACCTTCTCCGCTCGGTGCCCTCCCGCCGCTCATTCAGCTTCTGCGCCACCGTGCGGCAAACGAGGAGACGACCCTATTTGTTGGTGATAACTTTGCTATATTGCTTGGCGAGGGTAGTCTTCTGGATGCTGAGCCGCCCGGACACGAGACCGCGCTGCGAGCATCCCTCGCATGGCGCGTCTCGCGGCGGCCACAATTAATTCTCGCTTCTGGTTACACACAGTCTAATCTCGCCGATGACCTCGCCGCTGTTGTGGCCACGCAGCTTGGCGCTACGCCTGCGCAGCGACGTGCTCTGCAAGCGGCACAATGCCTAGTGAGTGCCTTTACAACAACAATCGGACGTCAACAAAAGGCCTATACACGTGTGCACCTGTTTGCGACACCACATGCTGCAACGGAAACCACAAGTACAAAAAGTGTTGTAGATACTATGGCGTCTGTGCGTCTCCAGTGTGATCACATTGACACCTCTGGGGTAGGGTATTCCAATGATTTCAATTTTAAGATATTTTCATACCTTCTTTACGGCTTAAGCGGGGAGGAACGTGAGCGGTTTTTTATCAACCGCAAACAACACGACTTTGTCTGCCAGTCAAGTTTGCAAGATGTGAACCTTGTGTCGCGGGCACGGGCGGAGTACATTCACTTTACCGAAGCAGCTGAAACCCTTGGTTTGCCTTTTGCCTCGCAGCTTTCTCTCCTTGGCCGCATGGCGGCTGTCATTCACCTCACAGAGGTCGAATTCTACGAGGATGGTTCGGCCTCCAATCTCCCTGCTCTCAAGAGCGCTGCAAGGCTGCTACAGTTGGACTTCCAAGAGTGTCTTCGTGTGTTTTCTACCCGTGAAATTTGCGTTGCAGCGGCGCGAATTTTATACGAGGCTACCTTGGCAGACCTCCTTGTAAAGGTCAACGCCGCACTAACCTTTATTGCGGGCACACAGGGGGGTTTGGCTGTAACGATTTTTGCCGTTCCCCCACCACCACCGGCTGAATCAGACAGTCTCGAACACCTCGTGACGGCAACCGTGTACGAAGATCTTATCCAGGCTTTCCTCCGCTCCAGCGATGAAGAGCTTGTGGAGTGGCAACGCGCGGGCCTTTGTGCCCCAGACGACGCCGCCACCGCGCTGGATGCGCTGGACAATTACAGTCTGCTTAAAGTTCTCCGAGGTCTTGGTGGGGTTCTTGCCGTGGCACAGCGTGCGTCGCCACCGGATCAGATACGGTCAGCCCTTGCGAGTTGTGCCCGCCACGCGCGTGTCCGCCTCGACGCATCCACACTGATGCTGACAGTGGAGCATTCCTTTGGAGCGCGTCGGTATCAATTTCCACGCGACACCCTCGCGTCGACACAGTTGCGTAGTGCCTTTGATGCCACCTTTAAAGCCGTACACGCGCTGCTTGGCACAGCGGACGATGACACGCAACATGCTCTTCGTACCCTCAACGAGACGGCAGCGGCGTCCGATGAGGCGCATGGCCAAACCAATGAAGGAGGCCGCAATGTGGTTGCCGTGGCGGCACAGCGACTCCAGCGTCCCCTCGCCACACTCCAAGAGAACGCGTTCTCCATTTGGTGGGTGGCGGGCGTCGACACGGGCACCGACTTTGCCGGCGACGTGGCGGAGCGTCAGCTGCGCGCCGTGCCGCTCCTTCAAGCCACCTCGCTGCGACGCCATCAGCCGCGGCGCGTCATTCCCGGCGCCGATCCCGCCCGCATGGCCATCGTCTTTCGCCCCCTCGAGGCGTCCGAGACGGCGATCGCGATTAGCGCCCCGCTCGACGGCGTCGCCCTTTCCGCCCTCTTCCGCGCCTGCCTCTCGCGGCGCCGTCGGGCAGCGACACTCGTGCAGTCCTTTGCGCGTCAGCAGTGCTGCGCCCGCGCCGCCTGTCGCCGCCTCCTCGCCCTGGCCGAGACGGAGCTCGCCGTGGATCGCCTGCGCGCGCGGGCCATGGCAACGCACAAGGCGCGTCAGACCGGCGCCGCGCTCGGCGGAGACGCGTTGCTCGCCGTCCTCGCCGAGGAGAGCGCCGCGCGCGCTGCGGTGTCCGCGTGCGCGTGGGCGGAGCGGGACGCGCTGCAGTCGGACGCGCGGGTCGCAACCGCCGCCTTCCTCGCCGCGGATGTGTCGGCCCAGCGCCTCCCGTCGGCGCTTTCGGCGGCGGCGGGTCTGCCGTCTGCCGTGTTGGCCGTGTTGGCCGCGCGCGTGGCGGCGCATCGGGCGCGGCTCGACGGGTGTGTGGCGCGGGGGGCGAAGGGGCGGGCGGCGGAGCGGGCGGCGGCGGAGCGGGCGGAACGGGCGGCGGCGCGGCGCGAGGGGGCGGTCGGGCGCCAGTCGGCTGCGCGGGCCGCGCTGGTGGCGGCGGAGCGGCAGCGCGAGCGAACACGGGCGGCGCGGCGGGCGGCCGACGGCGCGGTGCAACGCCAGCGGGCGGAACGGGCGGCGGCGCGGTCGGCGCGGGATGAGGCCGCGAGGGAACGCACGGAAGCCGCGCGCGTCGCGTTCGCCGAGGCGTTGCGCCTGCAGTGCACCGTCGATGACGCGGCGGCGCGGGTGGAGCGGCGCGTTGCGTTGGAGATGTTGACGTTTCGCCGACAGGAAAGCGCGGCGGCGGCGCTCCAACGGGAAATGGACCGCAAACGGCGCGAGGCGACGCGTTTGGCGGCGGAGCGACGGGCCGTTGCGAAGCAACAGCGGGAGGAAAGACGACAGGAAGCGGAGCGCCAACGCGAAGCGGAGAAAAACCGGGCGGTGGAAAGGCGGCGCAACATGGAGGTGCAAAGAATGCGGCGCGCCGCGGAACAAATACGGCGAAACTCGAAGGTTGAGCGCGGAAGGGACACAGACGCCGCTCTGCGACGCGCACTTTCTGAGATATCGCATCCGTCGTTGTATGAACACACTGTGGACGGCTCCTCCAAACGCCGACACCGTCGACTGGATCAACCATTCAGCGAGCCGGTCGTTCTCACCTCGGGGGGACAAACGTTTGAACGAATGCTTTCCGAATCGTCTCTCCGGGGACTTTTGGGGTTTCAAGCGTCGAAGCAACGTGCAAAGTCACCGTACCCGTACGCCGCTCTGGGAGGTTGAGGAATGTGAAGAAGTGAGGAGATAATATTATATTTTCAAAGCGAAAAAACGAGGTAGTCGTTGTTGAAAGAGAAGAAGAAAAAGAAATGAGAAATTATTATTATTATGATTTTTTTTTTTGCAGAGATATGAAGTTGATTGGAGGAATAGAATATATATATATATATATATTTGTTGCTAACAGCAACCAAAGAAACAATTAGAACCTCTGGAAAAAATTTCTAGGTTAAAACAAAAAAAGGAGGAGGATAAGAAGAATGACCTTTAATAACATATATATGTATATATTTATATATGTGGGTGAATATTTATCAGTTAT
Source organism: Trypanosoma mega (assembly GCA_030849715.1). Classification (NCBI taxonomy): domain Eukaryota; phylum Euglenozoa; class Kinetoplastea; order Trypanosomatida; family Trypanosomatidae; genus Trypanosoma; species Trypanosoma mega. The sequence continues at coordinate 75,005 of JASANV010001520.1, read as the reverse complement.
CTTATTTTTTTTTTTTTTTGCTGCCCTCTCTTTTTATTTTTATTTTTTGTTTTCCCTTTCTTCAATGATGCAGTAGTAACGCAAAGTACGTTATCGAATTAGTGAAATTAAAGAATATATATATATATATATATATATATTTTTTTTTTTTTGACATGTTTCAGAAATGCAATCTTTTTTTTTTTTCGGTGATGCTTATTTTGTTCTTGTCGTTTTTAGTGTTTTGTGTTATTATTATTATTATTTTTCTTTGTGATTTACACTTGTGGTCTCTTTTTTCTTGCTTTTTTTCTCGTTCATGTGTTATAAATATATTAGTGAATTAAGTATTTACATAACCTCAAAGGAAAACCGACGCACGTGTGAGATTACCAACACTCCCCTTTACGCTTAATGCCCAATCTTTGCGTTTCTGCGACGTTTAACCCCCCCGTGATTTCCCTTCTCGGCTCCACGCTGCGCGAGGAGACGGTGAAGAAGATGGAACAGCGCATTCCCACCACCACCGCCACCTCCGCGAGTCCGTCAAAGGAACCGCACAAGTTTTTATTTCACGCAAACCCCGATCACTGGCGCATGGAGCTGAGCCAACACTTCTGCGATGATTTGCACAAGTCGGCCATGTTCCTGTCCATTATTGAGTCTCTGGAGGCGGAGGGTTGGTCTCTGCGCGCGTCGAATACAATTTGTCACTCGGAGGGGAGTAAGGAGACGACAAAACTCTTCTTTACGCGCAAATCATGAGATGGAGGGGGAAAAAAAAAATTAGAGCTATAGCCAATAGTGAGCAATATGTATAACATGCTCTTTTTTTTATATATATATTTAACTACTTTGGTTGTTTTTGTTGTTATTGTCATTCTTCTTCTTTTTTTTTTACTCATTTATTATGAGATTTTTGGTTCTTTTTTTCTTTGGGAGGGGGTGAGGTAAAACTAGAGAGAAAAGAACGAAAAAGAAAGGAACAACATTTTCAACTTGTGTTTCTCTTTACATTACTTTTTACTTTTTCTTGTGCGTGTGGGGTGTGGAAGAAGAAGGTAATTGTGTATTGCTGGTAACACTGTTTTATGTATACGACTTTGACCAAATTAGATAAAGAGGGGGATGTAAATTTTTAATATTTGCCCTTTTTTTTTTTCTTTTCGTTGTTGTTATTTTTTGTAAAAAAAAACTCTCTTTGGTATTTTTCATGTTTTTTTTTTTTTTTTTTGTTGTGTGTGTGTGATCGTCATTGTATCTTATTTCTCTTTTCTGTCTATTTTTTTTTTTCTTAATCTTCGCTATTTTTTATTATGATCATTAAAAGAAACAACGTGTGATCATTGTGTGTCTCTTAGTGTAGTAGTAGTCATAGCAACATAAGGGCAAACCAAATAAAACATATTCCCCCCAAAAAAAGAAAACAAAACAAACCAACCCTAATGGTCCGTGCTGCATCCGTGAAGCGTCCGCCATGGCTGTATCTTGTTCCAGCCACGTACACCAGTCGCATTCACCGCTTAGCGTTCCATGCCCCGTTGATGATGTTTGGCATCGCCGCCACCGCGTTGGTGATGCGTCAGTCCTTCTACAGATCCTCTCTCGCCGATGAGGAGAGCGAAACGCATGACCGTATTGACCGCCGTGCGTATGTGGCACTCCCGGATGGACGCATGGCGTTGGTGTATCCCATTATTGACACGCAAATGACACCTACTCGGGTCGTTCTCTCCTTCCTCGACGCCTGCAATCCAATGCCGTAACGCACGACGTGACATGCAATATCAAAAAACATACAAAGAAGAGCTGAAAAAGAAAAGAAAAAGAAAAATGGTGTGCGTTGAAATGAAAAATGATAACCGAAAAGAAGAAGAAAAAAGCAGATTTGTAGAAGATATACATTTATACATATATATATATATATATATATATATGTAATTGGGAAAGAAAAAGAAGTACATCCAATGGAACAGTAGTTGTTTTGTTTCAGAAGTGGTGTGATGCGTTTTCTCTTTTTTTTTCTTCTGCCATTCCGCGAAAGTTTAGGGTGATGTCTTGTTCGGTTTCTTTCGCAAACTGATTACTAGCAAGCAAAAATGACACATTTAAAATTTTTTTCTTTGTGTTCCCCATGGAAAATGTTATCTCAGTGGGCAAGATTTAAAAGAAAAAAATGCTTTACTTTCTACTTATTCAATATTATTTTTATTCTCTTTTAAATGGAAATGAGAAAAAAAACATATACATATATATATATATATATATATATTGCTCGTTGTTTTTGTTATTTTTTTTTTTTTCGTTCGTGTTTGGTTTGGTTTACTCTTATTCACTTTATTATTCTAGCGGAAACATCTTTAGGCCAGCAAAAAGAAATATATCTAGATATATATTTATTTATTTATAACATACAAGAAAAACAATAGCAACGACAGGAAGGTGCGTATTTTGGAAAAGTCTTTTGTCGCCATTGAGTTCGTATGGCACATTTTCCGCCCCCTCCGCTTATCGATCGGTGCGACAATGACGAGGAAGAGGCATGTTGGGTGCGACGGGTTCAGTTGCACGCCGCGGAGGACCCCTATGAAGCGGCTTTGGTCGGCCCTTTTGTGGACCTCGCCGTTATTGCACGGCTGTGCAGGCGAGGCGTGACGGAAAAGGTGCGGGGGGCGTATTGGAAGCTTCTCATTGGTTTTCTCCCCCATTCAACGGCGGCGTGGGAGGAGGTGCGAAGCAAAAAGTCAATGGAATACGGAGGAATTCTCCGCCTCGTGTGTGAGTTGGACGAAACAGGTAATGTTGTTTCTGGGCGAAAGAGTTACCGCACTATCGATGTGGACATTCCACGCACGATGCCATCTATGCACTTCTTTAACACGGCGGAGTCGTGTGCGGCGGAGAATGGTATGCCTGTCGTTTTCTCCCCCACGCAGCAGAGTCTGCGCCGCATTATCCATTCTCTGGCGGGTGTAAATAAGGGTCTTGGGTATGTGCAGGGAATGAATGAACTTGTGGGTCACCTTCTCTACGCCTTCGCCAATGGAAAGCGTGAAAATGTGAATGAGGGTGTGGAGTGTGATGTATTCTTTTGCTTTCAAACCATATTGACTTACCTTGGGGATGATTTTTGTCGAAGTCTTGATTTTGATCAAGATACAGGTATTACTTGTACCATTAGACATTTTGAACACCTTTTTCAGTTTATTGATACACAACTCTGGCAACACCTGGAGTCTCTACAGGTGAAGTCTGAATTTTATGCCTTTCGCTGGATCACGCTTCTCTTTACGCAGGAGTTTAACGTACCAGATGTGTTTCGTATTTGGGATTTTCTCCTCTCATTTGGTGAGGAATTGCGTGCGGTTGTGCTTTATGCGGCGGTTGCTATGCTTTATTACCAACGCGAGGAACTCTTACGCATGGCTCACCTTAGTGAAATACTTCCTTTTCTTCAGTCCTACCCTCCATGTGATGTGAATGATTTTCTTAAGATTGTGCAAGGGTGGATTGATATATTTGGATTTCGACTTGTTCGACAGTTAAAGACGGCCACAATGAAGGATGTAGAATGGGCACAACGACAGTATAGGGTGCACACTCCCGTGAATTCATCATGGGGAAACAGCTTTCGCGGGATCATGAGTTCAGTGAGGGAATTAGCAAAGCACGTGACGGGGGGAGAATAGTCCTAATTGTGTCCCATGACTTCATGTGTGTACTTGAACCCTTCCCTTCTTTATGGGATTCTCTTATTTGGCTCATCTTTCTTTCGTTCTTTTTTTCTCTTTTTTGCTTGTAGCTTGTCTATGTCTGTGCGTGTTCTTGGTTGCCTTTTTGTTTTTGTTTTTTCTTTTTCGTTCCACTGTTCTTAATTACTATCTCGTGTTGTCTCTTCCTCACTTTCTTCCACCGTTTCGAAGTGGTGGGGAGCATCTATTGCTTGGGTGCATAAAATGTGATGAGATGAATTTCATTGTTATGGCCAATTTTGGTTTTTGTTGTTGTTCGCCAACGTATTGGATGTGTATGTTATTGAGTGAAAGGGAAAAAAATTTCTTTTTTTTTAACTCTCTATGTGTTTTCCATTCAAATGGATCTACATGTAATGTCCTCTTAGACAAAAAAAAAGTATATATAAATATATCTTTTTTATTACTCTTTCTGTTTGCTTCCTCTTTTTTTTTTTTTTTGCTGAACGGCAACACATCAAATAATTCCAATCCTATAGAAACAAGCTCATTACTACAAAAAAAAAAAAGGAAAAGGTGCGAGAGAAATAACAAGGGTGAGTCGACGGTTGTTGTGTGGTAGTTTTTGTTTTTCTTTTCTTCTGCGAGTAAGACTTCTCTAAGATTGGCTTTCAAAAATCATAGAAACAAAAGAAAAAAAAAACGAGAAGAGAGGTTGCGTAGATAGATACATCATACACATTATACTAATTAAATAGAGATAGGAGGGAGTCATGCAGTCGTTAAAAGGTGCACCTAGTCTTGATAAGCCACAAAAACGAGCCTTTACATTTGATGTCTACAACGATGATTTTGAAGAGGTCGAGGACGATGATCACATTCCGCCCCCCATTGAGGGGGAAAGGAAGAAGAAGAAGAAGAAGAAGAAAAAGAAGGATAAAGACAAGAGTGAGAAGTCCAAGAAAGACTCCAACTCCAAGCGTGAAGACAGCAAAGCGACGGAGCGGCAGGAAAGCGCGAAGCCTGTCACATCCACCGGTGATGAGCGCGGCACCTCCTCCGTAGCGGATGAGTACGATGACGACTACGATGATGACTTTGAGGATCCGCAGTACTCCGATAACTTTGACGATAAGGACGACGACCCCGCCCCAACCTCCTCGTCTCCCGCGACAATGACGGCGGAGGTTGCACAGGCAGAAAACGCCTCCGCCGTCGCGCGGGACGAGGCGTTGCGCAAGTTGGCGGAGCTCGAGCGCGAACGTGAACGCGATTGTGCGCAACACGAGGCGCGCATTCGACAATGGGAAGAGGAACAGCGCCGCCGCGAGGAGGCGCTTCACGCGCAGCAGGAGGAGCTCCGCCAACAGATGGAGGAGATTCGCCGCATGCGTGAGGCCGCGGCCGCCGCTCCGCCGCCCGCGGTGCATTCCCCCCCGTCCATTCCCGCCCCCGAACGCGTGGCGGAGGGGACGCCACAAAACCCCAAACGCGACGCGTTGGACGCGGAGGACGGCGCGTGCGTGGCGCCCTCGCAGCAGCATCGGCGCCGTCTGCGTGCGCGGGAGCGTGCGGTGCAGCTGCGGCGCCTCGAGCAGGAGGAGGCGGCGCACGCCCTCTTCCAGCGCCTCGCGCAGGACGTGCGGGACGTGTTCCATGAGCTCAACCTGGCCGTCGTCGCCGCGGAGAAGGAGCGGCTGGTGAAGGACGAGCGGTACCGCCGCGAGCGGGAGGCGCGCGACGCCGCGGAGGCCGCCGCCCGGGCGCAGACGTTTCAGCGCGAGGCGGCCGCGCGGTTGGAGCGGGAGGAGCGCTTTTGGTCCGCGCTGGACGAGCGCGAGGGGCGGCTTCGGCGCGAGGCGGAGCAGCGCGAGGGGCGCGAGGCGGAGGAGCGCGAGGGGCGGCTTCGGCGCGACGCGGAGGAGCGTGAGGCGCGGCTGCGCGCGGACGGGGCGCTGCGCGACGCGTTGGCGGCGCGGGAGGAGAGGCGCATGGGCGACGCGAGCGGCGGGCTGCGGGAGGCGCTCGAGGCGCAGGTGGAGGCGCTGCGCCGGGCCTTTGACGCGTCCGTGGCGGCGCTGCGCGGGGAGCACACGGCGGAGCTCGCCGCGCTGTCGGAGCGGCACCAGACGGAGCTCCGCGCCGTGACGGAGCGCTGCGCGGCGGCCCTTTTGCCCGACACGAGCGGACATCACGCGGAGCTGTTGGCGGCCGTCGAGGCGGCGGCGCTTCGGGCGGAGCGGGCGGCGGAGCGGGCGGCGCGCGACCCGTCGCTGTCGGCCGCGCTCGAGCGGGAGGCGGCCGCGCTGGCGGAGCGCGTTGGGGCGGTGCAGCAGCGGGAGGCGGCTCTCGGGCAGTTGGCGGAGCGCGCGGCGGCGGCCGTTTCCGCGTGGGAGGCGGAGCGCGAGCAGCTCGCGGCGGAGCGGACGCGCGCGGCGGCGGCCACTGCCCGTCTCGACGTGGCGGCCGACGCGGCCACGCAGCACGCGGCGGAGGAGCGCGCGGCGGCGAGTGCGCGGCGGGCGCAGTTGGAGGCGGAGCGCAAACAGCTCGAGGCGGAGCGGCGGCAGTTGCTGCGCGAGGTGGCGGGCGAGCGGCGCGCCGTGGAGGAGCGCTTCGAGGCGCTGTCGGCGGAGCGGCACGAGGCGGCCGCCGCGCTGCAGGCGGAGCGCACCGCGTTGGTCGAGGCGCGGGCGGAGGCGGCCGCGCTGAAGGAGCGCCGCTGCAGGGACGAGTCGTCGCTCCTCGCGCAGCTCCAAACGCGGGAGGCGGAGGTGGCGGGGAGGGAAGCGGCCGTCGAGGAGGACCGCGCGGCGTCGGCGGCGATGCGCGTGGAGCAGGAGCGCCTCCGAGACGAGGCGGCGGCGGAGCGACAGGCGCTGCGGAGGGAACGGGAGGCATTTGAGGCGGAAAAGGGAGAGCTGTTGCGCCGATTTGAGGAGGTGCAGCGACGGGCGGATGAGGCCATGAGGAAGCGGGAGACGCAAACGGAAGTGATGCGAAGGGCGAGGGAGGGAGTGACGCATGGCGCGGCGCTCATGCCAACGCACGCGGATCCATGCGGGTCTCTCTCGAGACTGCAAATAGACCTTTCACACCAACGCGCCCTCCTCAAGCGTCTCGCATAGTCATAGAGCAAATTTCGCCCATATCCATACATATATATACACACACACATATATATATATATATATTTACCCGCAGATATATAAGTACATTTTTTTTTATATGATTGATTTCAGCCTCAAGCGTTGCAGTAGTACAGCTTCTACTTTTATAGTGACTGTTGTATAAACAAAAGTGTGAAAAAGTCGATATTTTTTTTTGTTGGAGGTTGTTGTTCCTGTTGTGTTTTCTTCATTATATATATATATATGCATATATATATAAATATAAAAAAAAAGGAAAAAATATGTGCTTTCCTTTCTCTCTCTGTGCGATGATGCTGTGATTGGTTTTTGTGGTAATTTTCTTTCTATTTCTTTGTGTGTGTTGTGTTGCTATACCTTTTACAAGCAAAAAAAAAAATTGGTGCTATTTGTGTTTGTTCCTCTTCTTCTGCTTATCTATCTTTTGTTTGTTTGTCATGATGAAATAAAAAAGGCATAATAGAAACAGCAACAAGAGCAAGAGCAAAGATTCACTTACCGGTAGTATACAATAAAGGATTTAAAAAGAGAATATATTTACATATATTTTTTGTCTTTCTTGTTAATTATTGTTATATATATATATATATATATATATATATATATATATTTATATAAACATATATAAACATATATATTTTTTAGGAATTATCACATGTTTCGACTTACCCGATGTGTGATGGGGTCGTCTTCGTCGCGTGGAAAGGCCGTTCGCTTTGGTGGAGATGCTCGTGAGTCGATGTTGAATGGCATTGAGCGCATTGCCATGGCCGTTGGTGTCACCCTTGGGCCCAAAGGACGTAATGTTATTATTCGGCAGCCAAATGGTGAGCCGAAGATCACAAAAGACGGCGTGACGGTGGCCCGTTCGATTGAGTTCGATGATCAGTTTGAGGATGTTGGTGCCCGTCTGATTCGACAGGTGGCTGGCAAGACGAACGACGTGGCCGGGGACGGCACGACAACGGCGACCATTCTCGCATGGAGCATCTTTGCGGAGGGCTACAAGAGCGTCGCGACCGGCGCCAACCCGATGGACCTCAAGCGCGGCATCGACGTGGCCGTCTCCGTTCTCCTCGACAGTCTCCGCGCGCAGAGCCGCCCGGTGCGGGACCTCGCCACCCTCGAGAGCGTCGCGACCGTCAGCGCCAACGGCGAGCGCCCCCTCGGCGCGCTGATTGCCGCCGCCGTGACCGCCGTCGGCGCGGACGGCTACATCGCCGTGCTCGACGGCGGCGCGTCGGCCACGCATTGGGCGAAGCCGTCCGGCTGGAGCGCCGAGGGCGGCGTGGCGGCGAGCGCCCTCGTGACGGACGCGGACGCCCTCCGCTCGGAGCTCGACGCCCCGCTCGTCTTCGTCACCGCCGACCGCCTCGACGCGGTTGGGGACGCGCTCGCCCTCCTCGACGCCGCGCGCCGCCTCTCGCGCCCGCTGCTCGTCGTCGCCCCGTCCCTCTCCGACGACGCGATGGCGGCCGTCTGCCACAACCACACGCACGCAACGGTGCGCGTCGGCGTCCTCCTCGCGCCCGGCGTCGGGGCGGAGGCGCTCGCGGACGCGGCCGCGTGCTGCGGGGGGGCCGTCGTCCCCGTCGCCGCCGTCGCGCGGGTGGCGGCCGCCGAGTGTCTCCTCGGCAGCGCGCGGCGCGTGGAGCAGTCGGCGGACCGCACCGTCATCGTCGGCGCCGCGGACGTCTCGGGGCGCGTGCGCATGCTGCGGGCGGCACTCGCGCGCGAGGGGGCGGAGGCGGCGCGCGATCACCTCCGCGAGCGCATCGCGAAGCTCAGCGGCCGCTTCGCCGTCATCCGCGTCGGGGGGCGGTCGGCGGTGGAGATGCACGAGTCGAAGGACCGCGTGGTCGACGCCCTCAACGCCGCGCGCAACGCACTCGCGGAGGGCGTCGTGGCCGGCGGCGGCGCCGCGCTGCTGCACGCGTCGAAGAAACTCGACGACATGCTGAGCGCCGACGAGGAGATGGAGCAGGACAGGCGGACGGGGATTCAAATCGTGCGCAACGCGGCGCGGCTGCCGATGCGACGCATCAGCGAAAACGCCGGGGAGGAGGGCGCCGTCACAGTGGAGGACGTGGCAGAGTTTGAGGACACATGTATGGGGTACGACGCGCAGAACGGAAAGTATGTCGATATGTTCGAAGCCGGTATTGTCGACCCCCTCAAGGTGGTCACCTCGTGCGTGGTCGACGCGGCATCGGTTGCGGGATTAATGATTACAACGGAGGCAAGCGTGTGTGACTTTAAAGGAGACGTTTGATTTTGAACAGGAGTCAAGTAGAAGAACAAAAAAGAAAAAAGAAAAAAAGAACAGCAAAACGATGGAAAGTTTAAAGAGAAGAAAAAAAAAATATTTTTTTTATAAAAGTATTTTTAAAAAAGGAGAAAAAGGTTTATATATGAATATATATTTCGTGCTTTCTCACTGTTTATTTGGTGAGTGAGGATGCTTTTTTGTTGTTGGTGTTTTTTTTTTTCATCGTTTGTGATATTTCTTTCCTTTTTTTTTTTTTTTGTTGCGCACGCACACAGAGAAGTGTACATTTATAAAAATATGTATACATTTGTCTCTATGCGTGGGCGTGTTTTAGTCACAGAAATTGACGCGTTTTCTATTCCCCAAGAATACATTTGCATATGATGCTTTTGTTTGTTTTCTTATGCGGTTATCATTTTTTTTTTTGTTTCCCTTGTTGTGTTGCTGCTGTCTTGAATGGATACAGTAATAATCAAAAACTTCTGCAAAAAAAGAAAAGAAAAAAAACGACATTTATTATTATTATTATTATTTTTTATTTTTTTGCTAAGCGCAAGTTGGCGTGTGCTTGATGCCCTTTTTTTTTCGTTTATGTGTTTGTTTGGGTTTTTTGCTCCCTTTTTTTTTTTTTTTCTTTCTTTCAAATCCCCTTTTTCTTTCCCCTTTTTGTTCTAAACGCCACATTTACATGGTGTGAGTAACCTTAAATAGGGTGACATTGCCGAACGTGGCGCCGCGATGTTTCGCCTGACGCGTCTTGCAAAGGCGATGGCGCCCGAGTTGCAACTCGAATACGTTCCTCTCCTCTTCACCCGAACCATTCTCGGCCCGCAGGGGGGATTTGCCGCGGAGGAACGCCTCATTAAACGTGAGGTGGCGCAGAAATACTTGGAGGAAGGGAGCGCCTTGAACCCAACTAGTGAATTACGAAAAGGGGTGTGGTGTTTTAATCCCGATACCAATCAATATGACCGTTTTATTGAACGCAATGAGGAATTCCTCGACTTTGCCGCCCGCAAACGGCAGTGGCTGGATGTGTATTGGCGCGTAAACACCGGTTACCTCCTCTTTGGTCGTCAATCGTGGGGACAGGGTTTTCTCATTAATTGCCCCCTTCGCAAGAAGGATATTTCACAGAAACTGTGGGAGCAGTACAAGGTACGCATTGACCCACAGCTTATCGAGTTCCGTGAAAAGGATCGTCGAACGGGTATTCAGGATTTGGGGCACAATTGGTGTTGGCTTTACCTCCCTGGGGCGGAAGAATTAGGGATAGACCGCGAGGTGTACGATAACAAACGGGTAAAGGTGCGCATTCACGTACGCAAAATGACATCGCACTTTGCACTCTATTAGGGCGGGAATGATTGAGCGGTTGTAACGATTGGGTGATTGGCGAAATGAGAGAGAAAAGGGGAGGGAAAGTTGACAAATTGCTTTATTTCCAGAAAAAAAAAAAAATTCGCCGCCTATCTAACTTTCATTACAGAGTTTGGTGTTACCTGGGTTGTTGTTGTTTTCTTCATACACACACACAAAAAAAAAACACCTAATTTTCTAATTTTTTTCATTATTTCATCACGTTATTTGTATTTTTGTTTATAGTTTTGGCTCTTTTTGTTTGAATTTTTTTTTTATTGAAATTTTGTTTTTTGGGAAATTATTCCAGTTGAATTATAGAAAACAAAAGATATTGGCCATATTTATATATAAAATTACATATAAATTTGTGTCTCACGCAAGGGCTTTTATTAATCTGTCTTTTAAGACAGCATATACATATACAAATATATTTGTATTTATCTTCATATTTATCAGAAAGAAAACAAAAAAAGAAGAAAAAGGTAGTAATCAATTCTAGGCTGATATGCTTCTCAAGTTACTTGGCAGACGTGCAGCGGCACCCTCGTTTGCTCTTTTAGAGTCACATCGCAGTGTGACCACGACATGTTTGCTTCGCAGTAAACCCGACAAATCCGCCATGGAACAGGAGGATAAGGATGAAATCGAGCGGGAGCGTCAGTTGCGGGATCGTTTTGCGCAAAAGATTCAAGAGGCGATGCCGCAATACGCTCAAACAGGCGGTGGGGCGTCGGCGTGTGGTCCGGGCGGGTGCGGACAGCCATCGCCGCAGCCAACCCCACTCTTTCGTCTATTCTTCTTTGCAACATCTATTCTGTTTCTCATTGTCCTTATGCAGATGTCCGACGTGAACTCCACCTTTAATATCATGCAGAACATTCCTTGGTGGCAGCTGCCCATCTCATCGGCGTCGTACTACGTGTTAATGCGCGCTCTTCTCCCATACAGGGAGCAGTGGCGGCTGAAGGAGGAGTACGAGGGTGCGGTAAAGCAATTCCCGTCCCTCACGTTGGATCAATTCTTCGCGCAGCGGTACCCGACCATATTTCAGGGTCAGCGCACGCAGCAACGGGAGGTGGTGGCGGCCGTGGCCGCGTGTATGGCATCCGCAAATGATTTGAAATTCGCGAATACCATTTCTCGCGCGGCGGGATCCGCGCGTGATGTGGCCGTCTCGGTGGATGGCATTATGGATGCTCTTCGGCGGGAATATCCGTATTTGTTTCAAGGTGCTCCTGCGCCGCCCCCGTCATACACCGGAGCCCAATAGGAACCGCCTTATTTTTCGTCATACACGAAGCCCTTTGGAGTTTTCACAACCGCACGAGGAATACACATACCAAAGGTAAAAGAACCGGAAAGGATTTTGTGTGGATGTTGAATTTAGTTGAAGAGAAAAGGAGAGAATGTCGTGTTTATCTAAAGTAAGTGCGTTGTTATTATTTTCATTATGAGTTGTTTTTTTTTTTTTTTTGCGGTTGCTAGCTTTTGTTATGGATGTGTTGTCAATGTTTTTTTTTTTTTTAGTTTGGAGTTGAAGTCGTGTGTAGATGCGTGTGGAATTTACTGCGCACATTTTTTCGTGGATTATACATATATATATATATATTCCTTTAGCTGTTCACTTGTCATGATTCATACCCAAAAGAAACTAAAAACAAAAAGATTTATGGGCACAATAGCAGAAAAAGAATTCTCTGCTCAGTACTTTGTGACGCAAACTCTGGACTTTAGCTAAAGTGCGTAAAATCGGAGTAATGTGCTGCGTTTTTTGAGGTTAGTTTTTCTCCAATGTAAAAGGCAAAAAAAGCGTGACATCGTCTTATGTAATGTTTTTCTTTTTCTGTACCTTCTTTTTAAGTGTTCATATATACTTTTATGTTTATATAAGCACACTAAGGAATACATATATATATTTATATATGTATATACTTTTAGATAAACATATATCAAAAAGAAGAGAAACAATAAGTATTGATACTCATAGAAGATTACAAAAGGAAGGATATGAAAAATAACATTGGTGAATCAGAAACGAGAAACGATTCTGTTAGCAGTGAAGAAGTCTTTTGTCGATGGCTTGATTCTATCAGACCCGAACGAGCGCGAAGGCGCATTGGTGATCTTTATTGGACTGGTTGGAGTGCGTTTGTGCGTGGTGTTTTCCTCTCAGGATTTGGAGCCGCGTTTTTTGTGCTTTCTTGTGTTTCTGCAGTCATTGCCATGGACTATCTGCGCAGCTTTGCGCTCCTTGTCGTCGGGCTTCTACTCCTTATTCCAGGTGTGTACAGTCTTTTTGTGATTTGGCGTTACCTTTGTGGCGGAGACGAAAGGGCCTACGTACAATTGTTGACATATTAGCCCTCATCAGTGATCGATTGTGTTTCTTTGTGTGCGTGTGCGGGTTTTTTTTTTTTCTTGTCGTTGTTTTTGCAGATTTAACGAGTGAGTTCACTGCCAGAGTTAAATTTGTATTCGAACCTTCGTTCCTCTTTTTCTTTTTTTTTGCAACAATTGAAAGATTAATGAAACGCTGATGTTTATATACATTATACATTTTTGTTATACATGTTTCTTTCATTCTTTTTTTTTTTTTGTATATTTATATATACAATGGCACTATGAGGTTTGAGAGACAATCTATATCTAGATATATATATATATATATATATATATATATATATATATATATATATACTAGACGACACTAGAAATCATTTAGAAATTCACGCATTTTTGACACACACACACACACACACACAAGGTAATTATATATATATATATATATATATACAAGTATTGAAAGGAAAAAAAAAAATTTACAAAGTAGGTGAACCGATTCATTCCCTTTGCATTCAAATGTCTCATCTGTCCGACGATACCCCTTTTAAGTCCTTTGTTCGTCGCGCCTTCCCCTCACACAGTGGTGTGCTCCCGTTGGAGGCGGCGGTGCGTGTGCTTTCCGATTACGCCTGTGTCTCCCCATGCGACGCGGCGCGCATTGTGGATGCGCGTCTCTCACACTTTTCCCTCTCTCGGATGGAATCCTACGCGGCGCAGCTCCTCTCCGAGCGGGACGCCACACCACGGCGAATGACGGCAATGCTTCCCGCAGTGTGGGACGATGACGCGAGTCCTTCCCCCGTCAAACCGCGCGCCGAAGTCACGCGAAAGGTGTGTAAGCAATTCAGTCTCAGCGGAAAGTGCAGTTTTGGTTCGCGCTGTCTCTATCACCACACCGCCCAAACAGCGCCCGCGCTCGGCATCATGGACCGCTGTGTGTCGGAGATGCGCGGGCTGCATGTGAACTCCTCCGCCACACCCAATATGGGAAACACGAAAGGGGTGGAAAAGAAAGACGGGGCGTTTGGCGCATTGCCGTCCGCCACAAACAATTACTGCACACCTGTCAAGGCGCAAGAAGAGGTCATCCCATCCGCAGTCTGCGGGAAAGGGGAAGGGAAAGTGAAGGCGACGGCAACAGCCGCAACACCTATGATCATGGTTCCACTTGCGCTGTTTGATAACGGTTTGTTTGGGTACAGTCCGTTTCCACACCTCGACGCACCTTTCTATGCCACATCCAGTGACCAACAGAACGCTAAATAATTCCTCTAAGTCTTTTGTTTTTGTTTTTGTTTTTTTTGTGTGTGTCTCTGTTACTAAGAAAGAAAAAAATATTTTTTTTTTATGTTTATTTTTAATTCAATTCTATTTCTCTTCACTCCTCCGGTTTTTTATTTTTTCATCACACACATACACCCAAAAAAGTGCTTTGTAACGTTAGATTCAATGTTTTGGGGGAAATGACGTTTTCATTTCCAATGTTTTCATGCACATAAAAAAGAAAATTTCATTATTTTTTTTTCGATAATTTTTTTGTTGTTTGTTTCTTGAATATATATATATATATATATATATATACATATATTTGTATATATACGAGAGAAACAAACAAACAAAAAAGAAGAAAAAAAGAAATATTTTCTCTATTGTTTTTACTTTTATTTTGATTCTCTACAGATATTGGAATTTTCATTCTTGTTTTATTTTCAATAGATACTTTTATGATCACGTCTCACTCGATGTGTTTTTTTTATGGTATTTATGCGTGCGTGTCTGCTATGGTTTTCTCTTTTTGTGTATAAATATATTTGTATATATAATTATGGTTCTTTGGAAGCAATATGTTTGAAATTTTTATACGTTTTAATGACATTGTCTTGTTCTTTTTCTGTAGTTGTTGTTGGTGTAGTATTTAGTAGAAATGTTGCAGAAGACATTTACCCGTCTCTTTTCAACGTTTGCGTTAAATCCGGAGACATCCTCGGCGCCGCATGGCCCCCCGCGTGGTCTCATCAATCGCTATGTTTCCATGGGCCTTCCCCCTTGGGCGGCGTGGTGCAATAAGGTGAACCGATACGCCCTCTACCGCATGAGCGGGGCGGTGCCTCGCGACTTTCTCCCAAAGGCACCGCAGGAGATGGATGTGATTTGGCTTAACGAACGCGTGCGGGAACGGGTGCGCACCTCACGTCAGGTGCAGAATGTGTACCGCCAACTAAAGTACCCGTATGTGAAGACGGGAATTCACTACAGCGATGTGCTCGACCATTGGGTGCAGGTGCCCATGGTGGAGGCGGCCATGTTCGAGGTGGAAAAGGACGGCGGGTTTGATAACTTTATTTTGAAACGCTCAGGGCAAGAACTGCGCTCCATTTACGGCGAGCGCATTCGGCGGCACCTTTTGGTACGCCAAAAGGAGATTCAAAAGAATTTTGTTCTCGACAAACAGGCGGATCACCTCGCGGGGGTTATTGAGAAGGAAATTCTCCCACTTGGGGATGACAAGGCTGCGGAGGAGGTGTTGGAAAAGTATGGGATTAAAAAGGAATTCCTTTTGCGCGAAATGGCACGAAACATCGTCACTGAAAAGAGAGCAAAAGAGAGAGACACTGCTGCGGAAGAAAACACATCAAATCAAAACGAAACCGTAGCAATTGAAAAGGAGTCGTCTTAACAGGACAGATTGGACACTTTACTTACTATGACTTATTTCGCTTCTACTACGTGAAGGTCTCAGTCTTGTTACTATTCAGATTTTGTTTTTTTCAGTGGCTGCGCTTTTTTTTTTGTTTATTTGTTTGCATGTCTGTTGGTTTCTGGTGATTGTATGTGGTGTTTGCGTACGTGTGTACTTTTTTGAGTGTCACAGGGGAGGGAGAATCGCACTTGTCGCCGTGCGCGCTTCATTATACTTTCCTCACTTTTTCCGGTAAAACTCAGATGTCTGTTAAAGGACTTTTTTTTTTTCCTTTTCTTTATATTTCTCTCTCTGTGTGTGTGTGTGCACGCCCCTACTCAAATGTAAGTGCTTTTGGACATATTTTTTCTCTTGTTTTTCTCCTACTTCTCTTTTGTTGCTCATCTTCTTATTCATTAATATGAATATTCGTCGTGTAAAACTTTTATTGCTTTGCATACATGGTTGTGCGTCTGTCCTTTGAAAGCAGGAGTATACATATCTATTAACAGAAATATATATATATATATATATATATATATATATTTGTTTTATCTTTACCGTTAGTCTCCGCATGCGGCGAAGCGTTCCTCTTGGACTGCATGCGTATGTGCCGAAAGGCTCTCCGCGTGTCTCCTTTCGCGCGACGGAGGCGGCGGCGCGTGCCTCGGACGCGGCGCGTGAGGCGGTCGGCTTCTTTAGTCTCCCGCGCCTTTCGTACCCGACGGCCTCCGGTCTTCCCGCGTTCCTCTCCGCCCCCCAATTCCGCGTGCAGTACGACGTCCTCCACCGCGACGCGGTCGACGCGCTCAACCGCCACACCCTCGGCACCGCGCTGGAGGGGCACCACTTGGAGTCCGTCCTCCGCGCAACCGCCTTCGACGCGACGCGCGCCGCCGCCCACACGGCCGGGGCGGAGCACTTCAACTACTGCTTCTTCTACAAATCCCTCCGGCCGTGGGGGACGCGGGTGCCGCCCGCCCTGCGCGAGGCGCTGCAGCTGCAGTACAGCCGCAACGGCTCCGTCGACGCGGTGGCGGAGGTCCGCCGTCGCATGGCCGCCGCCGCCCTCTCGCACCAGCAGCGCTGCGGTTGGGTCTACTTGGTGTGGACAGGGGGGGCGTTCGACGTGGTCGAGTTTCAACACGGCAGCTGCCCCATCGGCAGCGACCTCATTCCGCTCCTCGCCATCAACATGCACGAGAGCGCGTACTGCATAGATTACACCAACGAGGAGTCCGTCGAGCGGTATGTGGAGAACTTCTTCAAGTCGTGTAATTGGACCCTCGCGGAGCGGTATTACCTCTCCGCGACGGATCCAAACCGGGAACAATAATAGCGAAGACATTTTTGTTGTTGTGGTGGTTGTTGTGTATGATGAGGCTGTGTGCATCTCAGTGAAAGGGAAAAGAATGATTGAGAGGAAGAGGGTGGCGAAACAGATGAAAACAAAAAGAAAAAAGACGGAGTTTTTCAAACAAGCCAAAGCGATGAAAAGCGCGTACAAAGTAATTATGAAAATGTTTTTTGGTACATTTTTTTTTTATTAATCGTTTTTGCTTACTTTTAAGTTCCTTTTATTTTTTATTTTTTCCGTTCCTCTTATTTGCTTGTGTATGTGGGATTCCTATAAAATTCACCAGTGTCTTTTCTTTGTTTGTTTCTTTTTCAAGTTGATTCAAAAATCAAGAAAGCAAAATCTCTCTATTTTACCAATCATGGTTCCCGCTCCACGTGATGTCTACTCGGCGGTGGTGAAGAACAACACCTCAAAGGATCTCGTCGTGCACGTCATCTACAAGATGCCCGACGGCTCCGACCTCGAGGAGAAGGTGCCCGTTGCCGCCCAGAAACACGTGCACCTGGAAGAGAAACTGGTGGAAAAGGACAGCATGACGCTTGTCGGGCACATTCGGCATCTTGCGATTGAGGGAGAGGTGGGGGCCGCGCCTCTCGTCGCGCCGTTCAGTGATGTGCACTCCCCGGTAAAGGATTATGTGGTGGAGATTGAACCACACGGGGATTCGTTGAAACTGCATGGAAAGCTACCAAGTGCATAGTTTATAAAAGTGTGCTCCATGTATATTTTGTGAAAAGGTGCGATTTGTTTTTGGTTAATAAACACAACTTTTTTCTAAGAGGAAAAAGGAAAAAAAAAAAAACTCAAAAAAAGATCTATGACGATTTTCCCTTTTTTTTTTTATTATTATTTCAGTTGGGCATGCTTGTTTGTTTTATGTTACGTCTTCCTTTTTTGTTATTTTTATTTTCGCATTTTATGCGCAAAAGGAAGAAACAAACAAAAAAAAAGGATAATGGGGGAAAAAAGGGAACGATTTCTATGTGAAAGCCAAAGAAAAATTTGCGGCCTCTATTGCTGTTCTTGTTGTGCTGCTAAAGTGAAGCAAACAAGCAAAGAAAACAACAACAAAAAAAAACTTTTTTTTGTTCTTCTCTTTTTTTTTTCAATTCCATCGCTTTTTCAAAATCCTTTTTTTTTTTTTTTGTTTTGTCTCTTTCGTTTTCTTTCATTTGAGATCTTTGTGCTCTCAAAGAAAAAAAAAAAGAAAAGAAAAGTAAAAAAGCAGTATATTATATACTTTTTCTTCGTTTTTTTCCCCTACAAACTCCAGGAAAATGGTTTCGGCTCCACGACATGTGTACTCCGCATTGGTTCGGAACGGAACTCCCACCAAAGTTGTTTTGGAGGTCATTTACGCGATGCCCGACGCCGCCAACGTGAAGGAGAGGTTTGAAGTCCCTTCGCAAGTCGTCGTGCAGGTGCCGCAGAAGCTTGTCAAGAAAAACACCGTGACACTGACCGCACACATCCATCAAATCCGTATTCAGGGGGAAAGAAATGCCGAGGCACTCCTTAAGGCTCCGTTTGATGATGTGTTCGGTCCCGTAAAGGATTATCCAATTGAAATTCAAGCCAGCGGTTCCGGTTTCAAGTTAATTCGAGACACAAAGGCAAATAGCCAGTAAAGCAAAAGAAAATGTGATGGTTTAAAGAAAATTTTATTTTCATTTTTTTTCTTCTTTTTTTTTTTTGTGTGTGTATTCCCTGGTTTTTTTTTTTGTATATACAAAAAAAAAGTATGCCTGTGAACAATTTTTGTTTGTTTGTTTTGCTTTTTTTATCCTCGGAAAGTAAAAATTCTAAAGTATATATATATATATATAATGATACCAAGCAAAAAGATCAAAAATGGGTAGAAAAAAGTTACTTTTTTCTTTTTTGGGGATATGATTTTTTTTCTCATTTTTTAGCAAGTGCTATTATTTGCCTTCATTCAATCTTTCATCTTTTTTCTTTTTTAAAAAAAATAAATATCTTTTATATGTTCTTATATATATATATATATATGTGTGTGTGTGTGTATATACTCTGTGCTGAATGTGCCCTACACGGATGGGATGCTCTTTAATGCTGTCAGATTTCTCATTCTTCATTTTTTCTTTCCGTTGTTTTGGCCGTTTCTTTAGCTCTTTTTATAGCGAAGATCGTGTGCGCAAATGTCGACGCGTCAAGGTGGCAAACAAAAGCCTCTCAAGGCACCCAAGAAGGATCGTCAGGAAATGGATGAGGACGATATTGCCCAAAAAAACAAACTGCGCGATCAGCAGAAGGCTGAAAAAGAAGCCATTGCGAAGATGAAGGGAAAGAAATAGAATATCTTATTTTCACCATTTTATCTTTTTTGTTGTTGTTGTTATTACGTGATTTTGTTTTTGCCTTTCATTTCGTCATTTTTTTTTTTTTTTACTTGGCATGAGAAATGAAAGGAATGGTCAAAGCAAATTAATTTGCCAAAGACAAAGCAAAAAAAAAAAAAAATAACGCTCATTTGAGCAAAATATTTATTTATAAGAAATACTAAAAAAAGAAAAAAAGAGGAGGAGAATTGGTGTATTGACTGTGTCACTGATAAACAGTTAATCTTTATGGTATGAGATTCTTTGTGTTTGTTGTTCCATCTTTTTTTTAAAGAAAAAAACCTATATAGATTATTGACAGTGTAAAAAAATATTTCTTTTTTTTTGTTGTTGTGTGTGTGCATTTTTTTTCACCTCATTTTTTTTGTTTTTCAACATTTTTTTTTTTTACTTTCTGTGGAAAAACAACAACACAAAAAGCAAACCGAAGAAAAAATATTAATTTTTTTAAAAGTTTCTAACAATAAATGGAGAGTAATAAGTCAGGAGTTCCAGTAACGGATGAGCACAAAAAGCTCATCTTTTCGTTTCTTCAATTCATTCGTACACTACAAACATCCCATCCAGATCGTGTGGATGCCGTAACCCACTTGTTAAGCGAGGAGTTTGGTGTAGATCCCACCGGATTTGGCGGATCCAATGACAGTGAGATCGATTTGATGGACGCCTTCACCACGGCGCTGCGCAGTAAGGACAATGACTCCAAGAATGACGAAAGGTTTAAATCTTTTATTGAGCTTCTCACCAAGAAGGGATACTTCAAGGGTGTGGAACCGGGTACACTCGAGTATGACGCCCGTCTTGAAAAGGCAAAGGAAAAGTTTGATAAGCGCAATAACCCGTATGAGGGAATGTCGGCGGATGATATCAAGAATAAGGGTAATGAACTGATGGGTATGGCGAAGTACAAGGAGGCGATTGCGTATTACAGCAAAGCTATTGAATTGGAACCCGAAAATCACATCTTCTTTGCCAATCGTTCGGCTGCTCACACACACTTAAAGGACTATCGAAGCTCTATTATTGACTGTGAGCGTGCAATCGCGATTAACCCTAGCTATTCAAAAGCTTACTCCCGACTTGGTACAGCATTATTTTACCAAGAGAACTACGCGCGTGCCGTCGACGCGTACTCCAAGGCGTGTGAACTTGATCCCGAAAACGAACGCTACAAGGAGGACCTCAAACAAGCGGAAGAAAAGGCAAAACTTGGTGCGAATGTCGCTCCATGGGGAGCCAGTCGTCCAGGCGGGCAAGGAGGTTTCCCGTTTGGAGGTATGCCAGACTTTTCGCAAATTTCGCAGATGATGAGTAACCCACAATTTATGGAAGCCACCCAACGTATGATGCAAAACCCGCAGTTCAGTCAAATGGTAGAAAATATGGCAAGTCGGTTTGATCCAGCATCTCCCAATCCGGAAGCCCTTTCGCAGCTTATGGGCGGAATGGGTGGTCGAACAGTGAACGAAAATGGTGAAGTCGTGACGCCATTTGGCAAAGTCAACCGTGAGGCTTTGGAGAAATTTCAGCAAGAAGAGGCAAGCAATAACCCGAAATTTCGCGCCATCATGGAAGATGTCACGCAAAATGGGTTCCCTGCCATCCAGAAGTATATTGGTGACCCTGAGGTGATGGATCTCATGATAAAGATGCAGACACTCATGATGGGTGGGAATCCTAATGGATCTGCGTAAATGAGTTGAGCAAGTGTACGCTTTCTTGTTGTTTTGCCTCTTTATTTCATTGACATCGACCTCTCATGTCTCATTTCCATTGAAGTGAAAAGCGGGAGAAAGGAGATAGAGTAAGAAGAAAAAAAGGCAGCACAAGAGATGTTTGTAGGAATTAACACAAAAGAAAAAGGAAAAAAAAAACGAAAATAAAGAGAAAGACTGGGATTACCTTTCAGTGATGAAGAAGGTTCGCTTGTTTAGTCAAGATTTTCCTTTTTTTTCTTTTTATGGCGTTGATACCTTCTCACTAAAAAACCTTCCCCTTCATTATTATTACTACTCTCACTATTATTACGGCTGGACACTTCCCAAATATACTTGTTTCAACCGCTATTATTACTATTATTACTACATAAAGGAGAACGAAGAGGAGTAAGTGGAGAAAAATAAAAAGGAAGAGAAAGAGAATTATATATGCCTACCTAAATCATCTTTATGAGTCTATAATTTGACTATTTGATGAATCAATATGTTGCTCATTTGTTGTTGTTGTTGCTGTTGACCACTGTGTACACTATGAGGTAATATATTCTAAGGCAGATTTTTTTTTTTTTTTTGCTCTGTTTTTTTTTTTTTTTTGAAAATCATTAAATTCAAAAAAGAAACCGAAGTAGTCATATGTATTTCAAATCACAAGCCCCATTTCCTGGGTTACAAAATTAGGGGATTTAGAATGAATCGCCGTAAGAATAAAGATGTCACTCTCTTTCTTTCCCGCCTGAGCGACACTGATAGAGAAGCTGTAATGGATTACGTTGCCCAACTGGCCTCGCGTGGGACACCATTGGAGGCAGTGCGCGTTGGATCGCTCCTCAGCGTGCAAATAGACATGGCCGTTGAATTTGTGGACAATGTGATTCAAACGTCTCGAGCTGTCTCTCCTCTGGCATCCCCGCGTAGGGATAAAAATATAGAAGAGGAATCTATGAAGTCAGGTGTGGACCTTCCACAAGGGCAGCCTTTGCGATTTGGGGGTGGAGAGGTTCGTGGTTTAGGTTGGCTGCGACGTATCATGCATGATTTTTTATTGGACACAAGTAAACGATTACCAACACTTATGGAACAAGAATTGGATGAGGATGAATTACGTCACACAGATTCTTTGCATTCACATTCTGTACCTTCTGTCTCTGCCACGACAGTAAACAGTTCAGTTGTGTGTGATTTACGTGTATTATTGTTAAACTTTCTTCGTGTTAAATGGGGCACAGATGCTCTGGTTCGACAGGGAGGCATAGATGTACTACGTGCCATACAACACCACAGGGATACGGATGTGGAGGTGC
This sequence comes from Trypanosoma mega, assembly GCA_030849715.1. Classification (NCBI taxonomy): domain Eukaryota; phylum Euglenozoa; class Kinetoplastea; order Trypanosomatida; family Trypanosomatidae; genus Trypanosoma; species Trypanosoma mega. The sequence goes on along the minus strand of JASANV010001520.1, from coordinate 52,792 downwards.
AACTGTTCAGCGCTGTTCTCTCCTGTCGAAAGTATGATGCAATCGATGTGAGACTCTTTGTGCAGGCTTGGGCTGAATTGAGGCGTCACACTGAGGCGGAACACGCAGGCGCCCGCTTTCTTCCCGCGGGAAGGCTCTGGTCGTGTGCAAAGCTTTGCCTTACCACCTGTAGCCTCCCGCGTGGGACACGAATGACGACCATTTCCAATCGGGTAAAAAGTGTCCTCACGCGTTGGTTTGAGGACGCCACCTCGAGGACTGTAAATATTCCAAACACAACAAATCAAACGCACCTCTTTGCACTTCCGTATGCACTGCGCGCCTTGCAGTTGTATGTTGGGGCGCCGACTCCGGCAACGCATGAGACGGGTTTGGCGCCTCCTCGGGTGGCTGAGCAGCCCGTGCGGGATGCCCACGTGCTTGCGCTTATTCTCCTCAATGCAAAGATGGAACGATTGGGGGCACCGACTCCGAGCGTGGCACAGGACGCCCTCACCAGAGAGCATCGCACCCTCCTGGAGAAAGCGGTCGTGCCGACGAAAACGGCGCGGGATAGGTCAGACTCTTTCCAGTCTCCTTTTGCTTCTCCGCTTGCCGTTTTAGACGATGGTGTGAGAAGACGACAGGAAAAGGGAGATAATTGTGGTAAACGAGAGGAACAAGAGGAGGAAGAGTTGGAGCTATGGATTGGAGAGGATGACACTCTTAAAGACTTTAGGGTGACAAACAGCTCAAAGAGTGTGAATGTTGAAAATTGTTTCTCACGTGAGACGGAGACGAACAAGTTGAGGGAGAACAGAAGTATCGAAACCTTTTCTTCTAAAGAAGAACTCTTGACCCAAGAGATTGAGCATTTGCGTTTACGCATGGCAAATACTATTAATCTTTATGAAGAGACTGAGGAGAGTGAATATTTTTAAATAGACCGTTCTAAGAAGAAGAAAAAAAGAAATGTGTGTGTATGTGTGTGTGTGTGGTTTAGTCTTTATGTGAACATTTGTGCGATAATTATGTGGTTGCGTGTGTTTCAGATTTTTGTTGGTTTTTTATCTATGCTTTTGTACAAATCATTTGTCATGCATGCATTTTAACTACATCTATATATACATACATATATCTGTGAATGTATTTTTATTTCCTTCCTTTTCCTTTACCTGTGAAATATACGTGTGCCTGTGATACATACACAAACATAAAAAAACAAAAAAAAAAGGGAATGATCAACCAGATCGTAGCCTCCGAGGATGTACCGATCGCGTATTACACTCTTTTGGCAGAATTTGACATTGACACAGGGTCCTGTCTGCGCGCCAGATACCCCACGGGGGAAGAAGAAGAAGACACACCAGTTGAAGGAGGAAATCTGCTAACCCAACATGTTCAGGAGGATGGCACACATTATTCCATTGAAGCTGAGGATTTTGACATCGATTCGTATGGCAGCTATTGTGCAAATCACATGTTGCCAGATGGTGCGGAGAAGCAGGCAGTGTGTCGAGGAGTCTTCATTCTTAATCGACCTAACCCGCGTCTTGTGGAGCGGTTTCCTGTGTACTGCTTCGTCCCTGAGCCTAATTCAAGTCAACTAGAGTCCACTGCAATTAAAAAATGGATGAGAAACGCTGCTACGGCCACATTTTTTTCTAATGAAATTTTGCACCGTGATAAGGCGTCTACAGAGATTTCCCTTCACTGGAGAGGTCACATTATTTTTGGTCCTAAAAAAGTATCTGTAGAAAGTGATGCACTGCAGGTGCTGCCCACTCTTCCTCCTTCTGCACTTACCTTTGTGCAACAGCTGCAACGTCGCCTAGCTTCACTTGAAGCGGAAACACTTACTGGTACAAGCAGTGGTATCGGTGTGGGCGGTCTCCATAACAGCAACTATACCAATAATAGCGGCAATAACAATGCGGGTGGTGGTTATGGGGTTGGCTTGAGTAGTAGCGGGGGTGCCACCCAAATGAATAGGGAGGAGCTCACGCATGCTAACGTGTCCGCTGCGCTCATCCCTAGTTATAGTTTTTCTGTTTTACGCGTTGGTGCGGTCTGTTATGGCTTACTGATGCAATCCTCACACCTTGATCGACTAATGCGTTCCGTGCAGCAGGAGGGAACGAATAGAGGGGTGGGAAAGGGTGGCAAAGACATAACCCCTGAAGGTGCGGAACAGAAGGATCTAGTAATGCCTCCATTATATGGCCTTTGTGCCGTCGTGACGCGCACCGATGCGACTGCTCGGCGTGGTGGCATTAGCAAAAGTGTTGCACTTCTGGGTCCAACCCTGGGGTTGTTGGAGCCTTTTTTTCCAATCCTTGTTGAGACCGCGTTGCAGTGTTGTGACGTGAAGGGGAAGACCGAGGACGCAGTGGCGCAGCAAGTCTCTGTGCTCCGTCGTTGTCACGAGGCTGTTAACGGGGCCATGAGACTGCTGCTGCGGTGTCCAACGGGTACAAAACATGGTGTCTTCGAGGAGGAAGTTATTCGACTTTGCACAGAAAATCCGAGGTCTACGCTCGTTTCATACACAACTGAACCTTTTGGTACCCCACACTGTATTCGCGTTCCTCGCTCACCAGAGTCCTGTGAGCTTTCCTTTTCACGTTATGGTCTTGGACAGATGTTGGAGATTTGTGGGTCATCTTTTTGGACGGTTCTTATGGCTATTTTACTGGAAAAACGTATCGTTATTCTCTCCCGCAAAGGTCTCCCAAATGATGTGTGTGAGGCAGCTTTATCCTTTGGACTTATTGGTAACCTACTTGACCCCGATTTTATTGTTAAGAAGGTGTTTCCGTATACCTCAGTGAGTGGGTTTCAGCACTTTACGGATATATCAGGTTACATTGTCGGAACATTAAACCCTATATTTGAAACCCAACAAGCGTGGTGGGACGTGTTGTGTGACCTCGACAACAAGTGTGTCCACTTATGCTCAGAGGGTGGCAAGAAACTTGCCGCCGGGGATGCCCCGGATTGGGCTACTGGTTATAGCAGTAATGGTTTAAGTGATGGTGGCGGCAAGGCGTCTCATGAAGCCATTTTTGTTCGCGATCTCTTGACACGCATTCACCGCATGACTCTCCTTCGCGCGGGGTTGAATGCGCGGCACCATGCGGTGCGACTCGCGTTGGAGGAGTTTTTCGCCCTCTTTCTCTTTCTTTCCGAGGCCCACGAGGATGGGGATGGGGAGAAGGACAACAAGGGTGGAGGCAATTCCGGAGTGAGCGGGGAAGCTGGGTGGTCTCCGCGCTGTCTCACGCAAATGTTTCTCACGCCGCTTCATGTTCGTCTTCGGGCGCGGGCGCAGCTTGGTGCGATGCTCGATCTGGCGCCGCGCTGTTTTCTCCTTCCCGGAGAGGATCCATCGATTCTGCTGCTCGCCGCAACCCTCCGACGCGCGAGTAGCTGTAGTAAGGAGGAGTTGCTGCGCTCCTTGTCACGGCTGCATGCGTGTGTGCAGTCGGACGAGGATGCGCTGCGCCTCCTGCGACGCATGCCGCTCGCCATGGACGGACTCAGTCCGCTGGCGATGCAATTACTGCACCCTGCACCTCCCGTGCGACGCGCAGCACTGCAGCTGATGCAGCGCATTGAATCGTTTCCGGTGGGAAGTGCGGCCATTACGTCATTAAATAATTTTTTGCTCCTCGTCTACGAAGAATCTCGTCGTGAGGCGTCGTAGCACACGTTGCAATGGGGTACAGTTGCATTACCTCAAGAGTTAAGAAGTGAAATGAGAGAGAGAAGAGAGAGAGGTGCAAAGAAATGGGAGGGGACGCAATATATATATATATATATATATATATATATATATATATATATATAGCATCTATGTGCATATACATATGTATATATATGTGTGTATATGCTGTGTGGGTGAGTGCGCCTAAACGAGTGCGTTATTTCGAACTTTTTCAGGGTGGAAATGTGATCAAGTGACAAACATTATTTATTTTTCTTTTTTTTTGTATTTTTATTTCCGTTATGTCTTATCTATTTAATCTTTTTATCTATTCAGGTTTTGGCGTTTCGCTTTTGTTGAGACCGGCATCTCTCCACGCTTAAATTTTTTTTTTTTTTTTTTGGTGTGTGCTTTTGCAGTATTCTTCGTTTGCTATCGTTATTATTTTATTTAATTCTGCTAGGAAATTAAAATAGAAAATGGAACGGTGGGTGGAACACCTTGAGGTATTATCTAGTGGTATAGATACGGTAAACAGTGCTATAAATGAGGCAGCGAATGAATTTATGTCCTCTGCTGTAACTTTTAATCCCCAAATAGCATCTACTGTTGGGACCCTTACGCATCGCATGAGCAACTCTTCAGATAGCCTTGCGGAGTGTCTTTCAGATCTTACAACAATGAGTATGGCGATGAAGGATGCGATGGTTGAAAACCCTGAAGAGGCACCTAGTCTCATGTCTAATCTCTTCAATGTTCTGCTCCAGCAACTTTTAGTGTACTACAAGGACACCAGTGACTCATTGCAGGAAGTGGCACACATAATGCGAAGACAACGCAGTAATGGAAGTGTTTCTACTGTCTCTGTGTCCTCACCAAGACAAGAGACAAAACAAAATTTAGCGTCTAATGCGGTTTCATCATCGGCATCTATGGCGGTGAGTACCACGTCCGTACCAAAACCACCGGTTGAGGAAAAGAAGAAGAAGAAGAAAAATCGCGATAACACGGAAGCAGCTGGGACAACCCTTGCGCAAGAGGACAATGCACTACAGTTGCCTCCCCCAACCGAGGCAGCTAGGGAGGAGAAGCCAAAAAAGTCCAAGTCATCTAAAAACCTTGAGTCTGAAGTGGACTCCACAGTGGAGGTGACTAAAGCGAAAAAAGCACCGCCAGTTCAAGAGCCTGCCTACATGCACGTCATGACCAACGTGGATGATGCATTAGGTCGTCTCGTTTTATCCAGTCGACCAAATGTGTTCACGCCACCTGAAACGATATCTCAACGCACCCCTATTCTCTCCTACTTCATAGCGCTTCCTAATCCCGGCTGTCTTGGACCTTTACTCCTCCTTAACTACATCGCCCTGGATGAGGACATGCAGGCGGATCTCATGTGTGACGTCCTCCTCACCGACTACGTGGAGGTGGAACCGTTTGAGTCGCCCGCTGGGGAAATCATCGTGGACGACCCCAACGATCTTCGCGGGATTCCAGCATGCGGTTGGCGCCTCGGCGCGAGCGAGGATCGACAAACGATGTTGTACACCACATATGTTCTCGTCCACCGCGATTCCGTCTCGTCGCGCTCGCTCCTTGTGCAGGACTCCCTCGTGACGGGTTCGACCGAGCGGGAGGAGGTGTTGCACGTCATAACACCCCTCGCGTCGAATCCGCTCTTCGCAAAGGTGACCGCGCACGGCTTCAGCCCCTCCGCCCCTCCGGGCTCCATCACGCGCAAGTACACGAGCGATCGCGTCGCCGCCATTGTCGGCATCACGAAGAGCACATTTGAAAAGAACGGGTTTCGTGAGGTCCGCGAGGAGGAGACCCGCGGCGCGTCGCCGACGAAGCAGTTGATGCGCGAAGACCTTCTCACCAAACCACGCGGCGCATCGGCAAACTTTCACGGAACCGTTGAACTCGCCTCCCTCGACGGTCCGTCGGCGCAAACGGGGTGGGGTCTCTCCGATGTCGCCATGGGCGCAGTGCGGGGGGCGGCTGCGGTGGTAAAGGCGCCCGTTTCCATGGGAATGGTGGTGGGCAGCGCGGTGCTCGACGTGTCGGGGGTGACAGGGGCAATTAAGAATCAAACCGATGGGATGTTCCGCAAGTCGTTTCCGCACCTCTCCGAGGAGGAGATTATAGACACCTTTAACTGTGCCGTGGTGGAGGAGGGGAACTCGATCCCAAAACAGGGTTTCCTGTTTATTACCTCACATTGGCTTTGTTTTCAGGCCTCACTTTTAAGTACAAAAATCAGTCTTGAATGGGATGAAATAAAAAACGTTCAAAAACAAAAGACGGCTAAAGTGTTGGAAAATGCCATTAATGTTTCCACGCACTTGGGCAACTCATATTTTTTCACGTCATTTGTACAGCGTGACCAAGCGTACAGCCTTATTATGAAGCAATGGCTTCGGAAGTAGAATTTTCTTAGTTATTGTTATTCTTATTATTGCTTCTAGAAGTAAAAAGGAAAAAAATTATACTTCTATATATATATATACATATATATATAGTTTTGCATACGTATTATTAGCCCTTTGCTTTTCTCCTAAATGCATTCATCTATCTTCTTCCTTATCTATATCTTGATAATGAAAGCGGTATGACAGGGGGGGGTGGTAGGGAGTGGGAAATTGTGTCATTTTATCACTTTTATTATTTCTTGCTGTTGGTGTTCTTCTTTTTGAAGTAGTGGACGCTTCAAAGAATTGCAAAAAAAACAAAAAGAGAGAAAGTGGTAGTCCTGTTTTTTTTTTGTTTTTGTTTTTGCCTCTGTACGATTGCCTGAATGCCTCTTCGTGTTCATTTGTCCCTCTATCTTCCTAAATTTATATACATTTATGTTTTTCTGTGTATATGAATATCCTCTATTCTATAATTTCTTTTTTGGTATTTTTTTTTTGTACGTGTGTGTATTCACTATTATTCCTGTTTTAATCCAATTTTTGTTGTGTATTTTTCTCAATTGTTTTCTTTTTTTTTTTTTTTGTAAACCATTCTATGCGCAGAGATTGCAGAAATCTTTTAGGTGTAAAGTAATTACTCAAAGAAGAAAGTCTAAGGGGTTCTTTCATTATTATTATTTTTTTTTTTGTAATCCACATAAAAAGATTTGAAAGAAAAAAAAAAACAAGGAATTTTAATTTGTAGTCTTCATTGCGTAAAGTTTTATACACTCGCAATCTCATTTTCCCTTGAACGTACACACATCAACTACTACTGTAGAAATAGCCCGAATTGTTGTTTTTCTTTTTTCTTCATCCTCCTCCTCTTTTTAATTGTACTTTTTTTTTTTTTGTTCTCTGTTGAACATTCTGTTTTTTTTTTTGTTGTTGTTGTTCTCTGCGTGTGTTTGTGTATCTGTTGTCTATTGTAACAGCACCAGAAGCAACAGCAGCAACAACAAGAAGAAAAAAAAAACAGAGAGATCAAAAGAGAGGAGGAGAAGTGAAGAAATCGAACAAGACAAACGCAAAAACAAAAGAATAAAGAGCAGTGAAAGTGGAGGAGGTAGATAATCGCCGCATTGCGGTTTTTATTGTTTTGTTTGTTTGTCATTATTATTATTATTATTGTTACTGTCTTTCTTTCTTAGAAAAATGTCGGACCAAGTTGTCTACCCCAAACCACTTTTAGTCACCGAAGAAAAATTGCGGGAGGCGCGCGAGAAACAGGCGAAGCAGCGTGCGCTAAAAGAGGCATTAGATAAGCAAATCGCCCAAGCCCAACGACGCAAGACGAAGGAAAATAGAGAGGAGCCCCGTTTAATCGGTGCTCGACCAGCACAGCGCTACACCTTTAATTACGAAAATGGTCGTGGAAAGTTTGTCCGCCGCGAGGAAGGGGATGCGTCGGGTGGAGACACACCCGTTGCCGCATCGGCGCAGCGAAAGGCGATTCCCCTCGCCCCACAGCGCCCATCCCATCAGACCAACTCACTCCCACCAAACTTTGCGATGAGCACGTCGGAGGCGAATCCGTTGGCTCGCAAGCGTCCAGAGCATAATACGAACTCCCTTCCTGTAGATTTAGGGCTTTACCAAGCCAATGGTAACAACCACAACGGGGAGAATAGAGGCAGTGACGGCGGTGTGGGGGTTAGAGGTAATGGGAGAGGTAGTGGTGTTAGTCCGGGGGCGGGGGGTAGAAAAGGTAATGGAAACGGTTTATGTATTCTTCTCTCGGGTCGAAAGGAGCTCAGCCCGCGGACGCTTTCACCGCGGGAGAAGGATTCGCCGCATGATGTAGAATACCACTCCAACTGTCTCCCCCGTAACTTTAATCTCGAGGATATCAAGACGCAGCTTCAGCTTCAGCAGGGAAGTCCACGATTGGGTCTTGTGAGCCCACGGAATGCGAAGCACTCGCCGCGCATCAAGTCCCCGCAGCGACCCGGCGGTTTGTTGCCCCCACTTGAGGTGCCGGACTCGGGCAATGGAAAGCGCCCCGTTGAGGGAAACGGTCTACGCGCTCTGCACTCGCCAGGAATGCCTGTCCCATCGCATGCGGCGCCGAATCGACAGGTGAAGGCAAAACAGCCACCCGCGCAACGGGGGCGATCGAATGAGGGGCGTGCACGTGCGGTTGGTGTGGTTGGTAGTGGGGCCCCACGCAACACGAATGTGAGCAACAATGCCAATAATGCCAACGTTCATAATAGTAATAATATAGGTGTCATTAATAGTGGCAACGTCCTGCAGGTACGGACTTCGGACAATAAGGTGGAAATGCTACAGAAACAACTCGAGTCGCGAAATGTGGAAATGGCCAAGATGCGTGAAAAGGAGCGTAACTGGGAAGAACAGGTCAAACGACTCAAGATAGAATTAAAAAATGCCAAAAAGAAGCAACGAGATCTCAATAAACTTGTTAATGAACGTCCACGACGCGCTGAAACAGCTCCCGATCAGCCGATTGTATCCACTCCCGTTATATCGGATCCATTACCAAGAAAAGGACTTGTTCCACCCCCTCCTTTTGCTCTTGGAAAGAAAAAAGACTTTAATAAGAGTTGTGTCTATCAGCAAAATGCATTTCGTCCTATTAGTGCCCCATCCGAGTCTATAGCCTCTTCCCATTTGTCGGGAGCGCTTCAACCACACCTGCCTCCAATGCAGGATTCCTTCAAACTGGCGTCCTCCCTCACACGAAAGATAGCGTTTGGTTTACCCGAGATGAATGCGCGGCGACCGGTGCCTATAGAATTTGAACATCTCTTACAGTTCGTGGAGGCACAAATCATCACACAGCAACAGGCAGATGAGCTGTGGAAGCTCTTCGCAAATGAGGAATCCCCACTTGCGCTGCTTCATCGCGCTTCGGGTGTGTCTGGTGGGCCGTGTGCCGGTGAGTCCGCCTTTTCCCGCGCCGATCCATATAGTCCTGTAAAAGATAATCCAATAGACGAGAGTTACGAATACCACACCACACCGCCTGCTCACGAGGATGACGAGACATTCGACGAGGATGAAATGGCCGACGGGGCTCATGGCAACGATGACAAACGCTCTTCGGGTGAACAGAGTGAGGAAACCTTCGAGACTTTTGCGGAACTCCGCTTGGAGGATCAATTGCTCCAAGAAGAACACGAAGAAGACGGGGAAGAACACGTGGATGGATGAATAGAAACGAGAATGTTTCACAGGAAAAAAAAAAGATAAAAAATGCAAAGAAAAAAATAAATTTTGTGTGAGAAGTTCTCTTTTTGTGTAATGATTCTTTGAAATGGAAGAGATGAAGAAAAAGAAAAAAAAATGTCTTAGTTTTCTGTATTGTATTTCAAATCTCCCTGTTTTTTATTTGCTTTCTTTTTCACGCCATCAACAGGGCAACAATAACAACAAAGGAGAATTTAAAAAAAAAAGAATATATATATATACGTTTTTTCTCTTTCTCTTTTATTTATCATTATTGTCTACTGTTTTCTTCTTTTACTTGCGTGAAAGGGGACAGGGAAAGAAAGCAGAAACAAACCAAACAGCAACCAATAATAACATTAATATATATATATATATATATATATATATATATATAGAGAGAGAGAGAGAGAAAGAAAGTAAGAAAGAAAGAATAGCAAAAAGGAAGGAAGTATTTTTGTTTACGTTCAATAAATTTCGACATTTCGTGCGTTTATTTATATGATGCTACTTTTCTTTTCTCTTTCTATCCCTTTTTGTTTTGTGTTTTCTGTCAATACTTCCCTGGCTTGCTGTTCAGTTTGATTTGAGATGGTTGTATGTGTATTTGTGCTCCATTTTTTTTTTCCATATTTCTTTCTTATTGTCATATATATATATATATATATATATACTTATTTATACACTTGTTCTTTTACGCGTCTACTTTCATCGCATGTTCTTACGTAGCTGAAGCACCAAATTTTGTACACTGTTGTGCAATGAAGAGAAGAAAAAAAAAAAAAAAAGACGTCCTTTCATGAGACAACATTTCATGTGGTGGTCTTCGCTTTACTTTTGATTTCGACAGAAGTATTACTTTATCAGTTTGCCAAATTCTTTTTTCTACTTGTTTTGCGCGTTATTTTTATTATTATTTTCTTTGTTTGCTTTCCTATAATTATTCACTCAATTATTATTATTCTTTTTTTTTTTGGAGTGTGTGGCGGGGAGGGAGGTCCGAATTAAACTTTTTTTTTTATTTTGTTCTTTTTCTCGTTGCTCTACGATAATAAAAGTGCGTGTAGTATACAAAAGGCCTCAACAATAAATAAACGAAAAAAGAAAAAGAAAAAAAAAACAGAACAATCAGTATGATTGTTAACACCGATACACGCACAATTGATTTTAGTAAAAATCCTATAAGGCAGTTAGATGGTGAAATCATGACGCGTCTTCGAGCGGCACTTGACCGAGAAGACTTTTTTCACCGTGTCATTTTAGACAACAACCGCTTCACCGAGGACTCTATTGGTCTCCTCTGTGCCACCATTAAGGGAATCACCACTATTGAGCACATTTCCCTCGTCTCCTGTTCCCTCCGGGATGTGGATTTGATGCACCTCAGCAATGCCCTCTGCGCGCGCAAGGTGGTGCGGCACATTGACCTCAGCAAGAATCCCGCCATCACGACCGCCTCCGTCCCCGATGTGGCGCGCATGATTCGGGTGCTTCCCGCCGTGCACACCATCAAACTCACCGGGACGGGGCTGAATCTGGCCGGGAGCGAGAAGATCATCGCGGCGGCGGAGTTGAACAAGTCGCTGCATGTGTTGGACCTGCCATACACCGTCGGGTACCGGGTGCTGAACGCGGTGCGGGTTATTTTGGTGCGCAACATGGAGGCGGAGCGCACCTCCGCCCCGCCCTCCCCGCAGCGCGCGCGAAAGGAGGAGCCCGCGGCCGCCTCTCCGCGGCCCCCGGACGGGGCGGTGCGGCTCTGCGAGGAGCGCAATCCGTGGGGCGTGAAGCCGTTGCCGCAGCTCGTCGTGCCGCCATTGCACACCGTGCCGAAGCGGCCGGCGCAGTCCAACGAGTTGCAGGACGTCGATATTCGTCACTTGGCGGACCCAGCTGTGAAGAAGTCGACGCTGCATCTACTCGTGTTGGATAAGCGGTGTCAACTGCTTGCGGAGCACAAGGAGGAGCTGCGACAGAAACGCATGATCAAACGAGGCTTGGGGGGTGAGAACAGTGGTGCCGTGGCAGGAAGAATGTACGCCACGTTTGAGCGATACCAGTTCAACTCGTAAAGGCAGGCAGTGGAAGCAGGGTGAACGAAAAATGAAAAAGAAAGAATAAATACTTTTTTCTTGTTGTTTGTGCTCAGTGGGCTTTTGTCTGTTTTTTTTTTTTGTCTGTCTTTGTGCTTGTTACGTTGGGTTATGATCTTTGACGATGTAATGTATTAAGATTGCATGTGCTAGTGTTTCTATACTTTTTTGTTTTTTGTTTTGTTTTTGTGCGTCAAGGTGTAATAACCCGAGTTTGCGACATCGTGGCAATAAAACAATATATATATATATATATATTAAGGTGATGTCTTGAATTTCATTTTTTATATGCTTCGGTTTTGCTTCTAAGTTTCAAAAAAAGGAAAAAACAAAGAAATTGTATTCCTTTGTGAGAATTGTCATGCACTTGTGTTTTTTTTTGTCTTTTCCTTCCTTGTTACTGTAGTGATTTTTTTTTGTCTTTTCTCTTTTGTTTCTTTATTTGTACTTCTTTAGCCCGTTTAGATTAGAAGAATTTGTGTAAGTATATACATTTACTTATATTTTTATATTTGCTTTATTGTGCGGTGTTTTTTTCACGTTTTTTTTTGTTTTGTGTGTATTTTTGTTGTTGTTTGTTGATATTTCAATGATGCGTCAATATCGCGTGCTGCACAACTTTGATGCCCAAGACAGTGTAGAGCTAACCGTCAAGAAGGGTGAGGAGGTTTCCGCCATGGATGGCAACATCCAGGACGGATGGATAAAGGTGGAGGTTGTGCATGACAGCCAACGTCGTGGTTTTGTTCCGTTTAATTACCTCCGTGAGGCGTCGCACACGGACAACAGCCCACCAAGCGTAAACTCCATCACCGCCCCCGCGGCGCAACACCATTCCACCGAACCTCCGGGAACGCCGTCGTCGTACACCTCCGCCGCGATGGAGTATGGCGAAACGCTGCACCACACCTACGGCAACGGCGGTGCGCACCGAAGCAGCGGCAGCCACTCCCGCCCCAAAGCGTCGCGCTCGGCGGAGTCGCGCAGTCCGGCTCGGGTTTCGCAGCCCACATCCCTCACCCCGACGCGCGAGGAGCTGGAGCGGGCACAGCAACGCCTATCGACGCTTCGGCCGACGGAGGAGTCCGCCACGCACGCCCTCATGGCGCACGCAACGACGAACAGCGCCAGTAACCCGCGGGATCATCAAGTGACGGAGCCAAACCCGGTGGATGATGCTATTTTTAACGATCCTAATGCGATTATAGATGCTTTTATGAAAAACGAATTGCACTTTAAGCAACTCATGCGGCAACGTCAAGATGCTCTCACCAAGATGCGTTCCACTCTAGAAGAGACAGTGGCGGATCTTGGGGCGTGTAAAGAGAAGAATGCAGTACTAGCGAGTAAATTAAGAGATCTAGATGAGACCGTAGAGAGGGAGAGACGGCGCTGGAAGGAGCGAATAGAAGAGGAAAAGTCATACATTAACCGTTCCATTCCCCACGATCAAAGCGCATCCGCTAACGATCCTGCGCGTGGAAAAGTGGAGTACAAAGGACGATGAATCAATACCGCGGTTAGAGACTACGAGAAAAACAGATAGACAAGAAGTGAGACGAAGAAAGTACTTTTGTTTCAAAAAAAGAAAAAAAAACGATGGAAAAAAAGATGGCACGATGTGGTGTGTGAGTTTTTGTGTACCTGTGGAGTTTTGATACGTCTTTGTGTGTATACGTGTAGTGCAAAAACACACAAAAAAATCATTTTTATTTATTTATTAAAGATGTTTTTCGTTATTAAAGAGTCGTATTTGTTTAACTGCTTAAAAGTATTCCATTGTGAATATGTATCTGTATATATTTATTTATGTCTTTGTGTATGCATTATCTTATCAATTTGTTACTGTTTCTTTATTTTTTTTTATTTTTTTATTTTTTGCTTATCATTCCTTTACCTGAACAATGGTTTTTGTTTCTAGCTTCTTCTTTGGGGGTGTAATCTAGACAAAGTAGAAGGAAAGTTGTGGAGCCTTCATGAAGACACGAAATGGCACACCAAAATCTTCGTCTAGTGTGGCGGTTTATGGTAGTTTACTGTTAAACATCGTTAGCAGTGTTGGTGTGATTCTTGTGAATAAAAAACTAGTGTATATGGAAGCGAATTTCCGTTTTGGCACTCTTCTTACCATCATACATTTTATTGTTTGCTTTCTTGGGTGTTGTGTTTTTGCTAAATTTGGTTTCTTTCCCGTCAAATCGCTCAAAATAAGCCAAGTGATCCCGATAAGTTTGGCATTTTGTGGGTATGTCGTGTTTAACAATCTTTCTCTCCTTACAAATACGGTGAGTGTATACCAAACGTCTAAAATAATATGCACCCCACTTATTTTATGGATTGAATATATGTACTACCACAAACGGGAAAGTACCTCTACACTCCTTTCATTGATTCCCGTATGTCTTGGTGTGGGTATTACAGTTTTTTCAGACGCAAATCTCTCCCTCATGGGCACTATTTGGACAGTTCTTGCAATCGTATCTAATTCCTTATACACTATATGGGGAAAAACAAAACAATCTGAGTTGGGTGCTACACCGATGCAGCTGCTCCTTTATCAGGCTCCTTTAAGTTCGTTTATGTTGCTCTTTGCTATTCCGCTCGATGGTGTGGAGGAGATCACATCATATGAGGTGACATTCGCCACGGTTTGGACTATTGCTCTATCGTGTATATTTGCTTTTGGTGTAAATTTTTCTTTTTTTCTCTTTGTCGGTCAAACCTCCCCATTGACAATGAATATAGTTGGGTATCTAAAGACTGCGCTTGTCTTTATAGGGGGATTTTTCCTTCTCTCATCGGAGGCAACAATCAGAGCCATTTGTGGTGTCACACTAACATTGGTGGGATTAGCGATGTATACCTATTCCAAACTAAACGCAACAACCTCCAAGGCACAGAAGAGGGACATTATTTGAGGTCAAATGAATAGAATGTCAAAAAAGAAAAAAAGTAAAATAATGATGAGATAGCATGACCTTCTAAAGTGAACGTGGAGTGCACCAACCTGACGTAAAAAAAATGAAAAAAAAATTGTACATTGAGGTATGAAAGAAAGAAAAAATAAATAAAAGGATGAAAATTATACTATTATTATTCCCTTTGATTTTGTCTATTTTATCTTTTCTCTTTATTTTCATGACTTCCCCCCCCCCTCCTTTTTTTTTTCTTATTTCAGGCGTAATGCAGCGTACAGATGCAGCGGAGGACTTTGCTCTATCCTCCATCAGCACTGTTTTACTACTTCTGCGCGGTGACGGGGATTGTGTGGAGGGGAGTGAAGCCAGCGCGGGAGCTGTGCGATTGTCAGTGTTTTTACACCTTCTTAAAACCCTCGACAAGCTGTGGAACGGATGTGAGCCAAGTCGTCATGTACTTCGACTCTCTCTCTTGTTGTGGATTGGCCTCAAATCCACTGATGCGGGTTCAACATGCATAACGACGGTGAACTCTCTTTGGCGCAGTGATGTGATGAAAGCGGCGGAAACCGCGGAGCGTCGTTTAGCTAATCTCTTATTTGCCAATGAACAGGTATCGTCTGCGTTGCGAGATGTGGATTTGCTGCGATGGATCGTGCACAGTGTCCTCCTCCCCTCCCACCAGACATGGCGCGATGGACCGCGTTGGCTCATCGAGGACGGTATGCGTAGTCGGGATAATCATCGCACTCGGCATCTTTCCTCCCATCCGTTTCTGCGTTGGGTCGAGGCGGTGCTGTGCGCCGGCGCGTGTCGGGAGCGGGCGTGGCACCTCCCGCCGGATGTGCGCGGTGTGATGGAGATGGCCGTGCTGCTCGGCGCGGACGCCGCTCTCACGGCCGGGGCGCACGGGGAGGCCGTCACCCACGCGTACCTTCACACACTTGTGCACGCGACAGCCGCACCGCCTCTCTTCGCCGCACTGACACGCAGTGTGCGCCGCGGCACCATTCGCGGCGACGAGTTGTACAGCGATGACTTGCGCGTGCTGCTCGACACGTTGCGCCGCTTTTGCGCTACGGAGTCGGACGTCGAGGAGCGGCGTGTGGTGAATGATGCGTTGGATGTCTTGTTGCACACAGTGTGTCCAACAGAGACGGCTTCTGTCGGGGCGGTGTGTGAATGGTTTGAATTGCTTCATCTCGAGGGGGGAGAGTACGCGCAGGTGATAACGGACGGTGCTGTTGATGGCGAAGTGCTCCGCTCCGGTCTGACGCTGCGGGATGTGATGGAAATGGGTATTAACAACAACAAGGACGCCGAAACGGTGCTGCGTGTTCTACAGACACGTCCTATGAAATGAGAATGAAACTACGAGGCTGAAAGACTTGAAACGAAAACATTTGTCAAAGGTAATAAACATACTATCATTACAATATAAATATCTTTTTTTTATTTTGGTTTTTAATTGTGATTTTAGTTTTTATTGCTTTTGCGTTTTTCTTTGGCTCTGTTCTTGAAAAATCCCCTTGCTTTGTACTTCAACAACAACAACAACAACAACAATATATATATATATATATATATATATATACCTGAATAAATTACTTTGACTAAATACTTTTTTTGTATGTTGTATTCCTTTTTGATGCCTTCCTATTTTTCTTTTTGACTTTTTTAAATTCTTCTTGTTGTCAATTTTTTTTTTTTGCTTGTAATGCTGTAAGAGTGCCGGAAAAACAGTAAAGGACAAGAAGAAAATAAACAAACGAGTGAGTCCAATAAACATGTCCAAGATGTATATCTTCAGACTAGGTGTATGTATAGCCACACTTCTGGCATTCCTGTCGTGTGTTGCGCAGGCGGGTAGAGATGTTTCGTTACCCATGTGCAGTGAAGCAAAGGGTTTTGCCAGTGAAATGAACGATCGCTTTATTATTCCTGTTGAACACGCTCCTTTGGAACGAGAGGCTATTGTCCTAATTGTTCGTGTTTTTCCACCGAGTCTTGGTTTTCTTACTCAGAAACTCATTCAGATTAACGCCACAGTTCAACTGGCAACAGGTCCCACAGTGTCTGTTTTGTCGGATGATAATGGTGTTGTGATCCTTTCAAGTGTAAAGGTTGGCACAAATATTGACATTCACATTAACCGTGTACGAAAAGATGGTCCTGTTCCATTTCGTTTTTGGAGCTACCACGCAAATAATCCTTCATGTCACATTGATGTCTCTTCGAGTAGTTCTTTTTATGCTCCCATACCAGAAAGCATTGGGGAGTTGGCCACTCCTGCCAGTGTGTATTTCAAATCTGCCATTCCAAATGGTGCCCATGGTTTTATGATAACCTCTAGCTTTAGTGAAGGTGGTAATGTTCAAATCATGGAAACACAAGAACAAAAAAATGGCCTCGTACAAAAAATAGGAGAAGTTATCCCATGGTCAAGTGGAACCGTATTTTTTGTGTACACACCAAAACTGACAGGATCAAAAATTCTTCTTTTGGAGATTGGTATTGTGTGGACTGAAAGTACTAATGGAACACCTCTTCCCACGCAAAACCCCTCCAATTCTCCAAAAGCCGGTAATGATACGGTCAATAAGCCGGAATCATCCAACTCTCCAAAGGGAGAAGACACAAGCAATGGAACAGGTAAAAGCAACGGAAAAGGACACGGTTTCGCTCTTTTTTTCCTCGTTTTTCTTACGGTGGTTTCATACTTTGTTATTATGTCCGTCGTGAACTACCGTTTAAAAGGAGTGAAACAATTTCCTGAAATGGTTCCGCACATTGAGTTTTTCCGCACTTGCTCTCAGTTTGCGAGTCTGGTGAAGGGAAGTGTGCGACAAGGAGACAGTCGTGGTGGGTATCAAAATTTGAATCGCGAAGAAATAAGCACCGACAACATATAACATGCACGGAAGTGAGAAACTAAATTTAATGTGACAAAAGGATAAATGCACTAGAAGGACGAAATGAAAAGAAAAGAAAATGTCAAAAAAAAAAATAATCCTGTGAACTGAAATTCGACAGCGTTTGTAACGTCGTCGTTGAATTTTTGCTCTTGCACAATACAAAGCGTATGTGTTTCCAATTTTATTATAGAAAAAAGGGAAGTGCATGAAGAACGAAATGCAACAACAAAAAAAGGAGCAAATAGTTAAGAAAAAATGAACGTTTTTTTTTTTTTTTTGTGTGTGTGTATGTGTGTGTGTTTATTTGTTTACCTCTCCATGAAGTAGTTTCATATGCAACAGAAACTACGGCAGTTCGAATATAGATGCTTTCTTTCTTGTTGTTGTTTATTATTATTATTATTATTTTTTTTCGTTTTATTTTTTATTTTTTTTACTTTTCTCTTTTTCCCTCTTCTCTTGTGATGGTAAATTTACCTTTAAACTTTTCTTCTTTTTTTTTTTTCTTCTGTGTGTGTGTGTTTGTATATGGGCTTGGCATTTTTTCTTACTGTATAAGTTTTTGTTTTTGAAGTGTGTGGACTTACTTGCAACCACCATTGCACAAAGTGCATATATATATATATATATATATATATATATATATATATATATATATATATATACATTTATTTGTAGGAAACAAGAAGGCACTGTGAACCCTTTTACTCCTTATTTAGTCCTTTTAGAGACAAAATACATACACAAGAAAAAAAAAAAGGGAATACATGACTCTTTTGTTGATCTCTCGAAATCGCTTAGTTGGAGGCCATGTCGCCCTTTCGCACCAACGTCGTTGGATAACACGGCTTTACACCTCCTACTATGCGGGCGAGCTTTACCCAAACCAACTCGTTCCCCCAAAACAACGCCTTCCACCCGGTCTAACGCGCTGCACCGCACTTCAAGGGGAGACCGTCTCCAAAGCGGCTCAAACCATCCCGTTGGATGCTGAGGATGAAACACGGGGCGTCGCGTGGGGCGATGCGAGTGCGACGGATGTCATGCACACCGCCAACCCACCCGACCCAACCCGTTCCAATGCGAGGGAGGGAGAGGAGCGGCCCTATGTGCCTCTTGCGGAGGTCGCCAAGTTGGAGCTACAGGGGGATTACCACATGGAGGGTCACCTCTTTCAGGAGGCCTTGGAACACTATGGGGTGGCAGCCAAGGCGTACTTTATCGCGTACCCGGAAAATCATTCTCAGCGAGTTGGGATTCTTTTAAAAATCGCCGCCGCGCTTCGCCACACTGATCGACATTTAAGTAGTAAGGCAAACATTGAACGTGCGCTGGGTATGCTGGACGCCTCCAATCGACCTTCCCTAGAGCTGATCAGTGAGGCGTTACTCGAACTCGGACTCACACTGGAGGCGCTCGGGTCAAGAAAGGACGCGGCCGCGGCGTATGAAGAGGCGGTGGAAATAATGAACAAGTTTCACAATTGGGGGGAATCGCATCGTATGCTGCGATTACTTCCACGTTTAGGGCGGCGATTTAATTTAAATTTTGAGGAGAAATTTGTTTACTTTAGTCCGTTTGATTATGATCGCACGTTTGCTATTGCGGACCAGTGTATGGCACGTGCGGAGAAGGTGTATCGCGAGCTTGAGGACTCCGCCGGCACCATTCGTGTGCTTGAACGGCGAAAAGAAATGATCGACAAGAAATTCTTTAATTTACGTGACTTCGCGGGTCGTATTCACACCATGCGTGGTCTTTGGATGCGGCGCGCACGACTCCTGACGAATGCGCCAACACCGGATGAGTTGCTGCGCTATTCCCCAACGATTCATCAGGTGCATCGGGACTTTAAGTATGAACTCACCGCACCCATTGGGCGAGAAAAGGAAGTCATGACGGGTACAAATCGTACGGTGATGGATATGGGGAACCCATACCGTCGTAGAGGACGGCTATCGGTAAAAATGCTTCGAGACGCGGATCACAAATACGCCAATTATGTCCGACAACAAGAGTTCAATGAATAATAAAAAAAAAGTACACAAACTCTCTTCCCCTCCCCCTAAAAAAAAAGGGGAAAAAAGCTTGCTTGGCATTATTATTATTATTATTATTATTATTATTATTATTATTATTATTATTTTTTTTTTTTTAGGAGAATCTGCAGAGGTGTGAGATGAAACAAAGAAAAAAAAAAGATTGCAAGGGAACAAAAAAGAAGGACAAGTGAAAATTACTCACAGAGAGAGAGAGGGGGAAGAGGAGAAAAGAAGAGGAAGCGAAGTATTGTGACAAGAAAAGCATCTTGATGTTTATTTGAAAGTGGATAAAGAAGGAAAATGAATGGATTTGTGTTGCCTTGCTGTTAGTGTCATTTTTGTATCTTTGGAGAAATTGCGTGGTTGTAGTTCTTTTCTAATCATTTATTATTTTTGTTTTTGTTTTCCTCACCAATAATTTTTAGTTGCTGTTGCTATTGTTTTTCTTTTCTTTATTTTCTACTATTTTAGTCCTTTCGTTGTGATGTCTTCCACCGTCCCGCCGCACTATGTGCGTTTGAAGCGGTACAACATGACCATATTTCTACACTGCGATGTGCAACACGACACGGTTCAGGCTATTAAAGAACGCTATGAGAAACTCACCGGACGCATCTTTTACACCGTTCGCCTCTACCTTGGCCGGCAGAGCCTGGAGGACCACTCCACACTGTATAACTGCGGCATTGAGAGTGAAGGGGCGGAGTTAGTGGTGGTGCACTCCAAAGGCCCAAAGCACGATGGCACCAGTGAGCTTTGCTGGGAGGACGTGGAGGAGGCGATGCGACCGCCGCCGCCGCCAAAAGAGGAGTTCGCACCGACCATTCAAGACGGCGAACGACACACCGAGGCGCAAGAAGGAGCGGAACGCGCAGAGGAAGGCGTCGCACCGACACGCACAGACGAACGAGGGCTCACATTTGTTGAACCGAGCGTCGGTTTTGTGGACATACAAGCCTAGTGTCTGTTCCATTGGTGGTGAAAGTGTATGTAGATGAAATCGTTATTCCGTTTTTTTTTCTTTTTTGTTTGCCTTTTGTTTGTGTGTTTGTGTGTAAAAGATTGTTTCTGTGTCGTGTATGTATAAATTGATATACATCCGCAGTGGTTGGTGGGTTCCTTTTCTTCGATGTAGGTTACCGTTGTTAGCTGCGAAAACAGAGAAAAAAGATATTGGAAAACAAAAAATAAAAATGTGAAATATATATATATATATATATATATATATATATATTATCTCCCTTTTCTTTTTGGCTTTTTTCTTTTTTTCGACAGTTTATTGACTTACGTTTATCGCTTTCTATCTTTTTTTACTTCTCTTTCTTTTCCCACCTTACTTTTGTTGTTACTCTTATTGTTTAGAAACACATTCCTTGTTTGAGGTGTGTGTATGGTATAATGTCCTTCGACATGGATGTCCTCTGTGAGGCGATGCAGCGTGCGCAGTACAGCGGTAGAGACGCGCCGCAACTCTCCGACTTTCCCACACACGTGTCGGCGCAAGAAGTGGAAAAGGTGTATTTGCCTCACCTCCTCTCAGTGGAGGCGCACATGCGGGAGGGATTCAGGTTTGGTGAG
This sequence comes from Trypanosoma mega, assembly GCA_030849715.1. Taxonomy (NCBI): domain Eukaryota; phylum Euglenozoa; class Kinetoplastea; order Trypanosomatida; family Trypanosomatidae; genus Trypanosoma; species Trypanosoma mega. The sequence continues at coordinate 31,916 of JASANV010001520.1, read as the reverse complement.
GTCCTCACGATTGGGTATGAATGGGCACCAACGCCAACCGTCGCCGGAGACGCCATGGCAGCGGCGTTGCGTCTTGAGAAAGTCTTATCCGAAGAGCATAGACTGTGAAAAAGAAAGGAAAGGTTCTCATGTTGGAGATACCTTTGCGAATTATTATTGTTATTTTTCTTTTTCATTTGCCTGACCGTGATTTTTGACTTCTTTCTTCTTTGTTGTGAGGGTTGCGATTCCCGTCAATGCTTGTATTATCTCATTTCGGCGTGTTTGAATGGTGAAGAGAGAGAGAGAGAGAGAAAGGGAAGTCTCTTTCTGGTGAAAGAGGGAACTTTCATATCTTTTTCATTTGAAAAATAAAAGAAAACGATTCTATTGTTGTTGTTTTGTGTGTGTGTGTGTTTGTGCAAGCACGTTTTTTTTTTTTTTCTGTTTGTTTCTTTGTTCGTTTCTGTATCTCTCTCTGTGTGTGTGTATTTTTCCTCTCTCTCTCTCTCTCTATATATATATATATATAATGCTAATGTACAGTAAGCGCGCAGAATGGAAACGGCTGTGTTGCTTCAGCGTCAGATGGAGCTCCACGGAACTCTCCGCCACCCCCCGCGCAGTGCGGCGGACCTCGCGAGTGTGCACCAAAACCTCCGCGACTTATTAGACTTCTTTGAGACCGTCTGTGTGTCAGCGGATCGACTTGGCACTTCCCCCGAGACGGTGTTTCAGTGCCTCATGCACATCGGCATTGGTGGCGATGCGGTCAGCTTTGACACCCAACGCCGCGACGGGGCGGTGCCGATGCACCAGGCAAAGGTTCTCACCCGCGCGAACGCGATGGCGTTGGAGCCGAAACTCCGCGCCGCCGTGTCTGAGGCCGCGCTGCGCGCCATGGTGGACCGCAGCAAGCGCACGCGCACGATGCTGCGCATGAAGATTGAGGACGCCAACGACTTTGACGCCGCGCGGTGTGCGATTGGTCAGTTTGTGGAGTACCTCGACTTCCTCGCCGCCGCCGCTGGGGGCGACGCGTCCGGGGTGTTCGACCTCTACATGGTCGGCGACGCGTCCACGCTGTTGGCGCTGCTGCGCCGCCCCGACGCCCCGACGGAGGCGGCGGTGGCGGCCGTTCCGCTCCCGTCGCCGGCCGCGATGCCCGCGGCGTGTGTGCGTTTGGCGCGGCGCGCGGCCGCCCCGTCCGTTCCCGCGGGTGAGCGCGTCGGGGCGCTGCGCACACTCGGGGACTTTGTGCGCCGGTGGCCGGACGCGGCGTGCGCGCGGGCGGTGTGGGCGGACGCGGGGGACGAGCTGCTCGCGTGCGCGTTGGAGCGGCGCAGCGCCGTGTGCCGGGCGGGCTGCGCCGTCTACGTGGCGGCGGCCGCGCGTCTGTCTGTGTCTGTGTGGGGTGCGGCCGCGCTGCACGCGCACTGCGCGGCCCTCACGCGGCGCGTCGGCGTCACCGTGTCGGCCATCGCCGGCGCGTCGGATGTGGCGGTGCGTGCGCTCGTGGTCGGCAGCGGCGGCGACGCGGCGGCGCTGCGGGGAGTGCTCGAGGCGCTCGGCGACGGCGCGCAGCCCGAGCGGCGGCGGCGGGCGGTCGGGTACCTCGCGCTCGGCGTCGTCGCGTCCGGCGGGGCGGCGGGGCGGGAGGTGCGGGAGCTCGCGCTGGCGGCGCCGCACCTCGCGGCCGCCGGGGACAGCGGGGGGCGGCGGATGGCGCGGGCGCTGTGCATCGCGTTGGACGTCCTCGCCGGAGTGCGCGCGCCGGTCGCGGACGGGACGACGGCGCGGCTCATGCGGCAGGAGGAGGCGGCGCTGCGCCCGGTGTTGGGGGATGTGCGGCTTTTTGAGGAGACCATCTTCGGCCCCCGTGCCGAGTTGGAGCCGGCCGAGGCGCTTTGCACGGGGGAGGCGCGGGTGTTCCCGCCAGATGCGGAACGACACGAGGGGGAGGGCAAAGCGCGGCGGGCGCAGTCCATCCCATCGCGCCCGACGGAGAGGCGCGACATGGCGCCGCCGTCGACACACACCGACACGGTCGCACCGCCGGTGTCGCTTTGGGCAGGTGCGGAGCGTCGGGGCAATCCGCCGCAGCAGGAACGGCGGCAGTTACGACTCAGCGATGCACTTCGTCAAAAGATAGAGGCTGCCTCAGTCAATCGCAAGACGCCTACGAGGTGGGAAACAAAGGATGGAGAATAAAAAGAAGGAAAGGGGGGAAACAAGTCATATGGGTGATGGGTGCTTATGTGTACATGTGACTATTGCAGAAGAAAAATCGATGAACGAAACGGTAGAAAAAAAAGCAATATAGAAAACAAAAAGAAAAAAAAAGTGGTTAAAAATTAGAAGGGCGGCAAAAAATAAGTAGCATAGAGATAAATGTTGTTTGTGTTTGGGTGGCAATTTTACCTTATTATTGTTATTTTTTTTTTTTTTGTGTGTGTGTGTTATTATTATTATTATTATTCTCGTTTCTTTAGTATGGAGTGAGAGCGTTTTTTTTTTTTTTCTTTGCTCGTGTCTTCGTTGAGTAGAAAAAAAAAGTTCTATATGGAAACTTTTGGATTAAGATTTTTTTCATTAAAAAACACATATATATGTATATATATATATATATATATATATATTTCCCCTTGTAGGATGAGGTATTCCGCTCATTGTGTTGGTGCGTAATGTAGTGGTTCCTTTTGTTGTTGTTGTTGTTCTTTTTTCCCTCATTTTTCCCTTTTTTTTTTTTTTCTCATAAGCTCTCTTCTTCTTTTGCCGACTGTACGTAGCTCGGCGAGAGCGTGTGTTTACTCAATTGTTTATTCTCTTTTTTAATCTCCCACAAGGAAGTGCAAAAAAGAAAAAAAAAAGACCAGCTATACTGTTAACGTAGAATTCTTCTACTTAATCTCCTTTGTGTGTATGTGTGATTATTATTATTATTCTTTTTGTTATATGCACCTTTTTTTTTTCTTTTGTAAAACATTCCGTAAATTTCTTTTTTGATTGTGGATGTACATTTTCTTTAACTTTACGCCAACAAAAAATTATATTACTGTTTTGTTTTTGTTTTTGTTTTTGTCTTCAAAAACGAATTAAAAACGAAAGCAAAAAGAGAGGAACAGAAAGAAAAAAAAACCAGCACAGCAATAGTGGTCCATATCAACTTGTCGTGCACGGTGTGTCTTTGTGCTGTTATCGTTGTTCTCCATCTGATTTGTTTGTTTGGTGTGTTATCGTTTTTACACACATTTATTGTTTCCTATTCATGTCGCAGAGTCCGGCGATGAAGCGGCCGCGCGTGGAGCATTCTGGCGACACAAAGCCATGGATTGAAAAGTACCGTCCCAGAACGTTAGATCAAGTGCAATCGCAGGAGGAGGCCATTAGTGCGTTGCGTGCGTGTCTGCACAAATGCGCCAACATGCCACACTTTCTCTTCTACGGTCCGCCTGGAACAGGTAAGACGACGGCCATTCTCGCCGTCGCGCATGAGCTGTTTGGCCCCGACTTCACCCCAAACCGCGTGCGGGAGCTCAACGCGAGCGATGACCGCGGCATTCAAGTCATTCGCGAAAAGGTAAAGGTGTTCGCGCAGACCGCGGTGGGGAGTGTCGGGCAAAAGGCGCAAAGTGACGGAAAGGTGTATCCCGTGCCGCCATTCAAACTCATCATTCTCGACGAGGCGGATGCGCTTCTCCCCGACGCGCAGGCCGCGCTGCGCCGCATGATGGAGGACTTTAGTGATGTGACCCGCTTTTGTATTCTGTGCAACTACGTGAGTCGAATTATTGATCCCATAGCAAGTCGCTGCGCCAAGTACCGCTTTAAACCGCTTGTTCGACACGCCCTGCATGAGCGCATTCGGCACATCGCGGAGGCGGAGAAATTGACCCTCTCCGACGCCGCACTCGAGGCGTTGGACCGCGTGAGTGGCGGTGACCTCCGCTCCGCCATTATGTACCTTCAGTACGCCCAGCGCGCACACGGAGATGACTTGGCGAAGGAGGATTTCGTGATGGTCTCCGGTTCCGTGCCGGCGGACCTCATGCACAGCTACACCGACGCGCTCGCCGCGAGGAGTTTTGATGCGATGTACGCCCTCACAAAGCGGGTGGTTGGAGAGGGGTTTCCGGCTGGACAGCTCCTGACGCAGCTGCAGGCGTATATTTTAAGTCCAACATGCCCATTTAGCTCAGCACAGCGTGGAGCCATTGCACTGAAGTTGTGCGATGTGGAGAAGCGTCTCTCCGACGGTGGTGATGAGTTCGTGCAGTTGTTGGATCTTGGGTCTGCCATTTGCGCTGTGTAAACGTTGACTTGACAAGATAGCGAATCCATAGAGAAGGCAAAATAAAGAATAATAAAAACAGAAAAGGAAAAGGAAAAAAAAAAAAAAAGAAGGATAAGAGAAAGTGGAAAATACATTTAAAAAAGAGAATAGAACACATCAAGACTCTATTTTTATATATTACGTACTTGTGTGTGTGTGTGTATGTGTGTTTACTTCGTTTTTGGTGACAGTGGTTGTTGAGGGTGATTATTTATTATTATTTCTTCTCCTCCTTTTGTGTTGAGAGTATGCGAGAAAGGAATAAAGAAAAAAAAAAGTATTAAAAGACTTCCTTTTTCATCCTTTCCGATTGCAAATCAAAACAATCGGCAAATCCATCTTATCGTTTTTTTTTTGTTGTTGTTGTTACTATTTGTATTTGTTTCATTTATTTATATTTTTGTTCGATTGTCTGTTTGAATTTTTTGTCTTCTTTGTATCTTTCTCTGTTGTGATTTTATTTTTTTCAAGAAAAATGGAACTCATGCCTTTTACAGAAGGTGCGGAAGGGTCTAAATTTGCACCTTCGCTAGAAGAGGTTTTGCCAAAGCCAATCCAATCCCGCCATTCCATCGACGACAATGGCAGCCCCTCTCACCTCCGCCCATTCTGCTCCCCCGAACAGCCTTGGAGTAATCTTTCGCAACACGACACATCCACATCGACGATGACGCCACGGTTTGCGGCTTCCCGCTCCAACAGTCGCCCCGTCTCACGCGTGTCGGTGCAGTACACGCGTACGTACAGTCTAACGGAGGAAAACGCGCCGCCTCCACCGAAGCGCCTCTCCGTTTATCGCGAGAGGTCGGGAAGTCGTCAACCGCGTTGGAACAGCAACGCCGACCGTCACCCACTTGTGCCAAAGGAGAAGTTGCCATGCATTGACATGCATGTCAAGGACAAGTACGACCTTCTCCACCTCGGGCGTAGTGCGGTGGAGACGGATATAAAACCCGCTTCGCATCGGTATGTGTATGACCACACGACAGACTGCCGGCAACCGCCGGAGGTGGCGAATGCGGAGAAGAGACGTAAAATTGAAGCGGCACTACGTGCTTTAAAATTTCCCGCCATACTTGAACGGTTTGATGCAAAGGATGTGGAGGCTCCGGAGGTAAAGGAGGCCATCGCACTATTTGAGATTCTTTCCAAGCAAACACGAATCATTGCACCTGAGATGCTACATGAAACTCTACTCCTCTTTACAACGCCTGGGGTCGCGCTGCATGAGGCGTATGATTTTTTAAAGGAAGAGTGTGAGGCAAAGAAAGCGCTGACCTTTCAAAGCTTTTTGCGGTTTGGAGACCGCTTTCGGGATCGTTTGTTTGCGTTTCAGGAATTCTCGAGACAGAGTGATCGAGAAAAGATGATGAGCATCATGGCACGCGTGCTTCCCGATGAAGAGCCGAGTGATAAAAACGAGGCTTTGTTGCGACTTCTTGCGGTTTCCGAGGAACAGGAGAAGGGACGCGTGGGGGAACACCCGCTTCGTGTGTATGAGCGACTTTTTCTCGTCCAAGTAGAGAAGAAAATGATGGAAGTCGCCACACGTCGCTCATCAAATGGGCACCGGATGTCTTTGGGCTCCTCCTCTTTCCTCCCGCCCCCCTTTCCCCTCGCGCCATCCTCACCAAAACGAAAGCTTAAATCTTGCATCCAAGACTCTACGTCTTTGCCATGTCCTAAAAAGAACACCGTTGAGGAACGTGTTTCGTGGGGAGAGAATAACAATTCCACGTCAAGTCAAAATAATAAAAGTACAAACAAGAAGGAACCGGGGAGTGAGTACCCATCACTAGCAAGGTGCCCTAGTAAAGGAGATACAGTGAAACGCGCAAGCGGTACGAAGAAAACGGGTTTAGGCCGATTGCAGATTGTTGAATCCGCAAGGCGACGACAGTATAGTAATGACAAGAAAAGAAAAAGCCAACAAACAGGGTGGGATGTCTTTATACTAGAGCAAACGCCCGTTGTGGACCTAAAGGTTTATGAGAATCGTTTCAACGAGGCCGATGAGGAACGCCGTCGCAAGGATGATGACTTCATTCGTGATTTAGGGAACAAGTACAAAAAGGTCCACTCAAACCCTATGCTTCGTTTATAGTGTAATGCGCTTGCAAAATGCATATATATGTATGAACATAAAAGCTATTTGTTTCTGTCTCCTTTGTTAAAAAGGGGCGAGTGGATAGGTGGACAAGGAAAAGAGTAGAAAACAAGATCGGCGCAAAGAAAGAAAGTGTCGATGACACAAAAAAAAAAAAGGAGGGGGGGTTCTTTTTTGAATCTTTTATACTCCAAATCGGTGTTTCAACAAGAATAGAAAAAACCAAAACACAATGGAAAAAAAAAAAACGTTGTTCTTTCCTTTTTCCGTTTTTGTTATTATGGAAGCAGGTTTTTTTAGGCGAATTTGAAGGACACACACACAGATACATATATATATATATATATATATATATGTCTGTGTTTTTATGACTCCTCTAGGAATCTTGTGAAGAAGAATGGGTAAATGTGTACTTTCCGTAATAAGTTGTCTGTGTGTTGGAGTGGACAATCTTTGTATTTTTGAATCTCTTCGTTATATCCTCTATTTTCTTTATTTTTGTGTATCAATGCCACTCTGTGCATCTCGTTTGTAAAAAAAAAAGAAAGAGATTTTTACTTTTTTTTGGCCTTAGCTGGACTCTTGTCAAATATGGGTGTACAAATAAATGTTAGATGGTATTGAGATCTCCTCATGCCTAATAACAAAAGAGTGATATCGTTGCACATATTTCCATTATATGTGTATTCTTTTTTTTTTTTTTGAAGAGGCTTTTATAATTTTTCTTTCTTTGTTTGTTTTGTTGTTACCTTTACGTGTTCCTGACAGTCATTTAGCTTTGGCAATGACTTTATGTCTCCTAATTTATGTATTTTCCCCACACCCATCACACACAAAGAAAAGAAAAAAAGATTGAGAAAACAAGAGTATTAAAATAAGAGAAAAAACGTTGCATTTTTCTTTTTTTGTGTGCGTGATATGTTTTTTTTTTTTTATAGTCTTCGCTCTCTTCTTTTCTTTTTTGATGGCATTGCGAGATGTGTACAAAATAAAAGGCAATGCCATATGCATTTTCTCCACACAAAAAGTATGAATATTGTATTTATGTCTATTTTTCCGCTGACTTTTGTGAGTTCTTCTTATTGATTTATTTCCTGTTGTTGTTGGTTTTTGTTTCTTTTTCGTTTGTAGTTTTCTCTGAAATGTAAACATATGTAAATATGTTTACTATTTTTTATTTGCAAAAGAAAAATTATTGAAATTTATGAGCTACTTTTTCTTTTTTTTTTCCTCCTTTTCCCTCTTCTCTTTACTTATATTTTCTCTTTCCCCCACCTCCCCCCCCCCTCGTATTGCTCATTCATACGGCAGTGTAAGTGGGGCACGCTGGAGCTGTAAATAAGGGAAAAAAGAAGAAAAGGATAAAGCACTGAGGTCCTCCGTTTAAAAAAAAGAAAGAAGAGAAAAAAAAACAGAGAGATATCATAAGAAGTGTTTACTGAACGATAACAACAACACAGGAGAACAACAAAAAAAAAACACAAGTTATGTCCAAAGCGACGGATGAGGATAATGTTCAGTTTAACACGGATGTAGACCCTGAGCTTGAGCTTGAGGAGATGCAGCGCCGCGTCAACGACCTGCAGGAGGACGCGCAGCTCAAGGCCCTTCAAGAGACCGCCGCGCAGGACGAGGGGCAGCGCAAGAGCACGTTTGCCCCGCCAGCGAAGAACACCTCCGTCTTTGTTGGCGGAATGGACCCGCACACGACGGAGGCGGACCTCCGCGTCTTCTTCGCCGCCTGCGGGGCGATTCGGCGGCTGACGATGCTGCGCGATAAGTACACCGGACAGCCCAAAGGCAACGCGTACATCGAGTTCGAGCAGGCGGAGCAGGCGCAGGCGGCGATCCTCAAGGACGGCCAGGCGCTGCACGGCAAGCCCCTCACGGTGGCGGTGAAGCGGGAGAACATTCCCGCCTTCCAGCGCGGGCGCGGGGCGGGCGGGTTCGGGCGCGGCGGTTTGCCGTTTCGCGGCGGACGAGGGGCGGCGCAAATGGCGATGGCCACTGTGCTCGCGACAATGATGAGCGGATCGGGCGGATTCAACCCACTAGGCGGTCACCCACGAGGAAGAGGACGCGGACGCGGCGGACCGCACTGAAAGACACACAAAAGTGGAAGAGGGGGAGAAGAGATAAAAAGAATAAAAAGAATGGGATGGGAAAGGCATGTGGCGGGGTTTGGTTTAGGGAGGGGGGAAGTGGAGGAAAGAGAAGAGAGATAAAGTGCAAAAAAAAAGGTGTTTAAATGGTATACCATCGCCAAAAAGAAAAGGATGGAAAAAGTCTGTTCCCTCTCTTGTATATATACATATATATATATACATGTATATATATATATATATCATGTTTGCTGTCTTTCTTGTTTGAACGGAAGGAAAGAAAAGGAAAACGAAAAAAAAAAAATGTCGTTGTTGCCTCTTTTTGGACGAATGTTCGCACGCGTTGTTTTTGGTTCTTGTTGATTTGACATACTTTATGTGATGATTGACACAATTAAAAATACAAAGGAAATTTAATTGTTCACGACACCAAACAAACCAAAAAAAAAAGAAAAAGAATTAAAAAATGCAAAAAGAAAAGAGAGACAAAAAAAAAAAACAATAAAAAAAATTTCGAACAGATCAAAAAAAAAAAAAAACATAATTTACATTTTAAAAAAAAAGCGAAGTAGAGAATGCCGGTGCAAGTGGAAAGGATGGCTCGTTGGGAAGTCGTCTTTTACTTATTCCTTTTAAAAACAAAGGAGAAAAAAGGATCATGTGCCATATGTTCGTTTTTTTTTGTCTTTATTAATTAGATCCTCTTGTATTTATTAGCTGAAGACATTCCGATTATTATTTACTTGTTTTTAGTTGTTTTTTTTTTTTCATTATCAAAGGTATTTCTTCATGTCCACGCTTCGTCGTCTTCAGTGCCACACGCCTGTTCCCAGTGATTTGGAGATCGCACAGAGTGTTGATCCGTTCCCCATCGCTCGTATTGCCGAAGCGTTCGGTATCCTCTCATCCGAGTTAAATCCGTATGGAGACACCAAGGCGAAGATCAAGACGAGCATTCTCAAGCGTCTGGAGAGCTCCTCCCCCGGTAAGTATGTGGTTGTGGCGGGTATGAATCCCACGCCGCTTGGGGAGGGAAAGAGCACCACCACCATTGGCCTCGCGCAGTCCCTCGGCGCGCATCTGTGTCGTCCCACCTTTGCGTGCATTCGTCAACCCTCCCAGGGGCCGACGTTTGGCATTAAGGGCGGGGCAGCCGGTGGGGGATACAGTCAGGTGATACCTATGGAGGAGTTTAACTTGCACGGTACCGGAGATATTCATGCCATTACGGCGGCGAATAATCTCTTGGCGGCGGCCATTGATACGCGCATCTTTCATGAACTCTCACAGGGAGATGATGCGCTCTACCGACGTCTTACGGCGGAGCTGAAAAACTTTACTCCAATTATGAAGAAGCGTTTAGATAAGTTAGGCATACGAAAAGAACATCCAAACGATCTCACAAAGGAGGAGCGGCGCCGTTTTGCCCGTTTGGATATTGACCCAGAAACCATCTCCTGGCGCCGTGTGATGGACGTGAATGACCGAATGCTTCGTGTCATTACTGTCGGGCAAGGGAAGGAGGAAAAAGGCATCACACGCTCTACAGGATTTGATATCAGTGTGGCCTCGGAACTTATGGCAATTTTGGCCCTTTCAAAGGATTTAACGGACATGCGTGCTCGATTTGGGGAAATTGAGGTGGCACGTAGTAAATCCGGGGATTCCATTACAGCGGAAGACATTGGATGCGCAGGAGCCATGGCTGTTTTAATGAAAGATACGATTGAGCCAACACTCATGCAAACACTGGAGGGAACCCCTGTCCTTGTGCATGCAGGACCTTTTGGAAATATTGCACACGGTAACAGCAGTATCATTGCGGACCGTATTGCACTCCAACTTGCTGGACCCGACGGCTTTGTTCTAACTGAGGCTGGTTTTGGGGCGGATATGGGTTGTGAAAAATTCTTCAACATCAAATGTCGTACAAGTGGTCTTCAACCAGACGCCGCCGTTATTGTCGCCACGGTCCGAGCCCTCAAGTTTCACGGGGGCGTGGAACCTGGTAAGGCTAGTGTGGAAAACATTGAAGCCCTTCGTGCAGGTTGCTCAAATCTTTTGCGACACATTGAGAATGTACGTAAATTCGGTGTCCCCGTGGTGGTGGCTCTTAACAAGTTCACTACGGATTCCCCAGCGGAGTTGGAACTCGTGAAGGAACTCGCCTGTCGTCAAGCGGGTGCGTTTGATGTGGTGGTGACAAATCATTGGGCCCAAGGCGGTGCAGGGGCGGTGGAACTCGCGGACGCACTTATTCGTACAACACACACCATCAAGTCAGACTTTCGTGTGCTCTATTCAAACAGTGACAGTCTCAAGACAAAGATAGAAAAGATATGCAAGGAAATTTACGGAGCTGCAGGTGTGGAGTATCTTGAGGATACAAGTGACAAACTGGATGACTTTGAGCGGCGTGGTTATGGGACGTTTCCTATTTGCATGGCCAAAACACAGTACAGCTTCTCACACGACCCCACACTAAAAGGGGCACCAACAGGTTTTATTGTTCCCGTGCGTGATGTTCGAGTGAATTGTGGCGCCAAATTTGTTTTCCCACTTCTTGGAGACATATCCACTATGCCAGGTTTACCAACACGGCCGGCATTTTTTAACATTGATATCGACGGAGAAACAGGAGTTATTACTGGACTATCGTGAGCCAATCAAGACTTCTCTACATATACATATATGTGCATTTAAATATGCATTTGTCGGTGTTTCGATACTGTTATTACTATTGGATTTCTCAACAATCCCACGCACCGCATCCAAAAAAAAAACAGGAAATTTTGGTGAGTTTTTTAAGTAAAGTGGAAAAGGGGAAGGAAACCAGAAAGTAAAAAAAAAAAAGAATTTCAGAGAGCTTGCCAACGTTTGTACGTTTTTTTCCTCATTACTTGGTGATGAGATCTGATTGGCATTTCACTTTTTTTTTTAATTGTTTATCTGTATCGCTATGTAATTGGTAACGTCTTTTTCAATTTATTTCTTTATTTTTGGCTGCCCGGTTTGGGAAAGGTTTTATTATTATTATTTAGACGCAAGAGATACGTAAATTAAATGAGTGGCAACATAAGACGGATGGTAACACCAAAGATTTTTTTTTTTTTCTTGTTGTTGTTGTTTTTCAATTTTTTCTTTGAACGAAGAAGTTACGCGCTTTGGAATTTTGCGAAATCATATATATATATGTATATATATTGTGAGTGTGTGTTTGTGTGTGGATAAATTCCAAACTGTTCGATTTTCCTTTTTCAAACTTACTGTCATTTTTTTTTGTTGCTTTTATGATATTTTTTTTTTTTTTTGCTACTCTTTCTTTTTTTTTTCTGCATCGTGTATTCTTCGTAGAGTTTTTTTTTTTTTTGTGTGTGTGGGTGTGCTTGTTGTTGTTTTCTATTGAAAAATCGATTATTTAACCTTATTTTTTATGTTTTTTTGCTTCTCGTGTCGTTTTTCTTATTATCATTGTTTGCTCGAATAATTTCCGGGAGTGAGAATGGATATGGTTTATAAGGTATTCTGCGGGGGTAATTTCATTGAGGTCGTAGCACCGGAACCTTTTGTCATAAACCATTGCTGGCGTGAAGGTGAGGAGGGGTTGCCTGTGTCCCTTCAATCTTTTCCCATTCAGGCCACCACATGCTCCAGAGGATTTATGGTGACACTTTGGGCTCTTTATCCAATGGCGGAATACCTTATTGACTTTGGACAAATGCGTGGTTTTCGCGCGCGAACCACGGGACCAAACTTTTTTGATGGAAATGAGGGCATCTTTCATCCTGAACTTCTCGATCGTGAAGATTTTCTGGACTGCGTCAAGGCACAGACAAAGGACTATATGGTTATTGTTATCCCAGAAGAAATGTCACCGGTGGACATTCTTTTTGGATTATTCTATCATTCGCTTTTTGCGGTACCTCGCAGGAACGAGCCCAGTAAAGCGAAGGTCTTCTACATGTCTAACAAACGTGAGGGCCGTTTTTGCATTGATTTGAAAAAAGAAAACATACCGTGGCGACGAAGCAAAAAAATTCGACGGCTCATCACATCTGGTTTATACGAAATTGCTGTAAATCGTGACATCCGTGACTCGTTGTGTCTTGCACAGGCTTACCATACTCGTGCAAAAACTTGGATTTGGGACGAGTACATTGATGTTCTTGTTTCCATGGCAGAGAAGCCACAAAGGGGGGTGTATATTACATCTGTTGAACTTTTAGTAAAGGAAACGGGTGAGGTACTCGCGGGGTGCCTCGGTTTCACCCTTGGATCGGTGTACCACGACTTCACTATGTTTACGCCATGTCGAAGCAAAGAAGGATTTGGTACGACTATCACCAAAGCACTTGGAGAGGCATTGCAAGAGTGTGGGTATGATATGTGGTATTGGGGTTCTCGTCTTACATATATGATTCAACTAGAGGATCAATACGGTGCTGGATACATACCCTGTGATGAGTTCTTTCCCCGTTGGGGACATTTTCGCAAAGTTGAACCACGTTGCTCTGTGGAGGAATACATGCGATCTGGTAAAGGAATGTTTCCCCTCAAAGAACATACAAAATGACGAAACGATCATCTACTTTTGCACACAACTATTATGTCTCGCAGCACCAAGTCCCAATCACAGGAAGTAATGACAAAGAAAGAAGAAATGAATTGCTAAGGAGCACAGTGTAGTGAGTTCCCTTTCCCCTTCACTCACCAATAATAAAAAAAAAAGTGTTACAAGTCTTTGTAACAATGCATATACATATTTTTGTGTATTTGCATGCTTTCATTATTCTCTTATCTTTTTTTTTTTTTTTGTTTTGCTGTTGCTCTTGTCTCTTAATGTTGTGTACGCTTTGTGTATAAACAATTCGATAAGAAAAAAACGAAAAAAGAATGAAGAAGGATGTGTATTTTCAATCCTTTTTTTTTCTTTTTTGGCTGTTGCCATTACATACATATATATATATATATATACATATATACTTTATTTATTTCACCTCTTGTTCCTCTGCGAACAGATCGATCAAATGATAGGAAGGTTAGCGTTGAAAACGGGTGCAACATCAAAAATATCTCCTTACCACGCTTCCCTTCTAACGCATAGACGTTTTCTTAGCAACTATTCAAAATCTGAGAAGGCATCCTCCTCCTCCTCTTTCGATTCGTCCTCTTCTGGCGCTGTCTGCCCATATACTATTTTGGGAATCAGTAAAAACAGCAACGCAAGTGCGGTGAAGGCAGCCTACCGTGTAAAGTGCCAAACGGAGCATCCCGATGTTGGGGGAAGCGATGAGGCCTTTCGGCGCATCAACTGGGCCTATGAGGAATGCACGCGTCGAGTGCAGGAACGCGAAAACCAGTCAAACAATGATAGCAGCAAGAATGGAAACCAAAGCCATGCATCGCCGAATGGTCGAACCGGCGCCTGGTCGAGGTGGGACGCCAGCGAGGACGACAGAAGTGAGCCGCGCACGGAGGAATGGTACGAGACGCTGGCGGAGCACCATCGCGCGATGCGCAAAACCTTCTACGATGCCTTCCCTCGCGCACAAAGCAGCGAGGAGATTGATGATCTTCTCTTTGGTGCGCTTTCAAGTCAGTGCTTTAATACCATCGATGTGGGCGAGCCACTTGCGCTCGCACTGCGTCACTATCATGCAGTTACAGGATACGGAGCGCCACACTTGGAACGATGTTTTCATGCCATTGATCGATGGGAGGTGTACACAAAACGTCGAGTTGGTGTGACGCATTACCATTCCCTCCTCATCCTCTACACAGACGGGCCGAAGCCAGGGCTTACCGCCTCGATTATTAGTGAAAGTGTTGAGGCTGTTATGGAGCAGATGTGCACAAAGGGGATTGAATATGATGATTGGACACTAACTTTGGCTCATAAAGCGTTTAGGATAGCACCATATCCGACATGGTGATGTAGAGGAACTAGCACAGCCAAAAAGAAATATATATATATATATATATATACATACGTATACTTATTTATGATTATTATAGTAATAGAGGAATGCAATCACTTTTTTTTTTTGAGTGTTATTTACCCTTTTTTTTATAGCTACAATAGTATATCTGCGTACAGCCCACTGTATGTATTAGTATAGGAAAAGTGTTATTCCCAGTTATTTCCTTTTTTTTTCTTGCTTTGACTTTTCCCACGGAGGAAATTTTTACCTCAACAACTCCATTTTTTTTTGTTTTGTTTTCTTGCTCCAAGTTCGTGGATTTTTATTTTAGCCGACGAGGTATTTTGTGAGTATATGCATGTTTTATGTGCTCTCACATATTTCATGAGCTCAATAAAAGTAAAAAGAAAAGTGAAATGAAAAGATCAGAAAAGTTTTCTTTTCTTTTTCGTTTTAGATCTTGAGATGGTTAATGCTCGATTTGTTCGATGGTCTTTTTTTTTTGTCATTTTGGGCCTTGCTTTGTTTATTTATCATTATGTATATACATACATAATTCTTTTTGGTTTTTAAACTCGTATTGAAATCGAACGCTTCATTTGTCTCTTGGTTTCTGACATTTCAAGTTAATGTGTCTTAACGCTTGTTACTATTTTTTAATAAATATTTATATATTTGTGTATGTGGTGTTTGTGTTTTTATCGATGTTTTTTGTTTTAATTTTGTCAATTTTTTTTTTTTTTCTAATGCTGTCTCCCATTACTTTTGTGTTCTCTACCATTAAACCTTTTTTTTCTCTCTTTTTTGTCCTTTTACTCACTTTTTATTATTATTATTATTATTATTATTATGATTGCTTTTCATTTTTTTTTAAAGATCGAATTTTTTCTTTACGTGATCTTCTCCCGAGAGCATTTCTTTTTTACCATTTTTTAAGGATAATTTATTGCAACAATGTCCGCTATTTTTGCTCCCATTACCAAAGAGCTTAGGACGATCCAAAGTCCCTCCGACCTCTTCTCGTGGCGCAATCCAAAGGCGACTGGAATGGTCGCCGCGCTTTGCTTTGGTGTCGTCCTTTTCTACGGCCTCATGCATTACACGGCGGTAACGTTTACGTGCCGCATTCTGCAACTCCTCTTTGCGGCCGGCGCGGCGGTTGGGTTGCTGGGAAAAGTCAACTTCAGCTCAGAGGAAGTGCACAAACGGTTGGAGCGCCTCATCGACGACGCCACCCCTTGTGTGGTGACAGGGGTGGAGACGATGTGCCAAATCCTCACTTGGCGTAATTACCAGACCTCCGCCAAAGTGCTCCTCGTCACCGTCGTTGCCGGTTTCTTTGGGAACATCATGTCGGATCTCGTCTTTGTGTCGGTGGTGCTCGTCACCGCCTTCTCCGTCCCGGTCGTGTACGCGAAGAAGAAGGATCAGATCGACGCGGTCCTCGCCAAGATTCAGGCCCCGCTGGACAAGTTTATTGGAAACATTAAGACAAAGGTCGGCGAGGTGCAGCAGAAGAAGGAGGAGTAACATCCATACATGTCTAGCGCCACAAAAAAAAAAAAAAAACAGAGAATTTTATAAAGTAAAAAAAGAAGAAAAGAAAAAGAAAAGAAAAAAGAAAATGGGTCGCCTTTTCATGGATGCATTGCTTGAATTTTGTTAAGAAAAAGAGGACAGGTGTGTGTCAATTGTCACATTTACCCCAACAAAAATTAAAGGAAAAGGAAGGACGAAGAAGAAAAAAAAGAAGAGAAAAGAATAACAACAGATTACTGGCAGGCAATTCAAGAGCAATCGTATTGCACTGTTTCAAACCAATTACAAAGGAAATGATTTCATTCATTTTTTTGGATACGTTGCAGCACTCTTCTTGTCAATATCTGATTTAATGAAATTGATTCATTCCTCTTTCTTTCTTTCCCCCCCCCTCAAGCAACCACAGAACAAGACAAAAAAGAAACAACCAAAAAGAAAAAAAGAAAAAGATATTATTTATATATATGAACATCAAAAACTGAGAAAGAACAGAAAAAAAAAAAGAACCTTATGTTTTATTTATTTTATTTATTTATATATATATTTTTATTTTTGTTGACAACCGCATTCACTTTTTTTTTTTTCTTACTATTACTTTAATGAAATTATCAAAAAAAGAAAAAGAAATATTTAAATATATGTTTTGTGATCTGTTGTAGTCTCAACATCTCTTCATTGTGTGATGACCATTGGGTATTGAAATGGAACGGCGAGAAGTATTTTTTCCTCAAAAGTCACTCCAAAAAAAGAAAGAAAAAAAGGAAAGTCGCCACTTTTTCAACTCATTTCACTACACCTCTTCTTCTTTCAATGCACGTAACCCTTATTGGAGTAAAACTATTTTAAAAAGAAAAAAGTAACAATCGTAGAGAAGAGCTTGAAAAAAAAAAAATAATAATTGATTGGTGAAAAAGAGGAAAAATGGTGCATTTATTACTATTGTTGTTCATGTTGTTATTATTGTTATTATTGTTGTGTTCCTTCTTCTCATTTTTTTAATTCTTTTATTTTTTTCATTTGCAAATGTTCCTTAAAGAACGAATACCAAAAAAAGTAACGGATTGTGCGTTACCAATGAAGCGAAGAAGATGAAAAAAAAAAAAAGAGAGTTGACGGAAAGAATACATATAGAAAACACACACACACACAAAGGCAATATATTTATCTATGAAGAAGGGCACAAAACTGCTTTTCATGTAAACTCACAAGCTCAGAACAAAAAGAGAAAGGAGAAGAAAACAAAAAAAAACGTTTTGCTTATTTCTGTACGATCCTAAGTTGTCGTTTCAAGCATTAAACTTTGGATATTTCTGTTGTAACAGCGAGCCAAGGAGAAATTTTTTGTTTCTTTTTTTTTCGTAGAGGGTGTATGTGTGTGATCTTTAAAACAGAAAAGGGGCAAAGATGAGTCGAATGAAAGCTTTTAAAAAAAAAATAGAGGAAGAGAAGACAACAGCAACAAAAAAAAAAAACCAAATGGGGGATTAAAAAGAAAATGTTTATAAGAAAAAAAAAAAAGGGAGTTGTATTATCCTTATTTTTAAAAACAAGAAAAAAAATTTTCTAATTATTTCAACGGGTACAAGTCACAAATGCGAACACCAAGAAAAAAAATGGTCTTGTAATCTATTACTGTCCTATTCGAATAAAAGGATAGATAGAGTACGGTGACTTTGACGTGAAGACCTTAATATATATATATATATATCTTTTTTTTTTTTGCGGTGAACAAACCCAGAAAACAAACAAACCCCCCAAAAAAAGAAAGAAATGAAAGAAAATGTGCGACACGTACAAACAAAGACTGTTTACAAAAGGTAGAATTATATTTGTTTTTTATTTACATGTATGCAAACTACTGTCACTATTTTATATATATACATATAAGATGAAAGACTGCTTTTTAATTATTATTATTATTATTTACTTTTTTTTTTTTGCTGTCCTATATTTTATGTTTGTTTGTTTTCCATAATGGAGTTATCCGTAAAAGATCGAGTACTTCTTTGAAGAAAGTAAAGTCACATAATAAAGAGCAAAGAAGGTGTAGTTATTGATAGCTACATACATACGTTTATATAAGATAATATATATTTATATTCATCTTTTCCTATTTCCTACAAGGCGTATGCCGTCGAAAATTGTTTGTGTTTCTCGTGGCTCTGACGATGTGGAGAACGCCTTCAAACGATTGGATGAGTCTCAGGTGCAACTCTTGTACACCCGGTTCCCTGTTGGAACGGGTACATTTAAGCGTAATAAGTATATTTATATTATATATATTGGCCCCAACTGTTCTATTGTGAAGCGTGGCAAAGGTATTGCTGAGATTAGTGCCTTTAGCCAAACACTTGATGCCGCGGCCGGAATTACAGTGACGGAGAAATCCACTCTCTCACTTTCCTTTCTCGTTCAACACGTGCGCAAATTCTTCGTCACCGACGCGGGCAACTTTTCACTCGAAAAGATTCAAGACGAGTACAAGCGCACCATTAAGGAGGAGCAGCGCAAGATGCACCGCGATATTCCCCCTCCCATACCCGTTTCCTCGTCCCCCCCTGTGCCGATGGAGGAGGCGGCGGAGGAAAAGGGAAGTCCGGCACAGAGCCTAACGAGTATTCACACCACATGTGAAATGGACGCGAATGCCCAACGCGTGCTCGATGCCCTTCACGCCGAACTCGGTCCGCTTAATTGGGCCACCTTTGAGGCCAACCCAAACCATCTCACCATTGCGGATGCGGGAAATGGTGGGATTTTCGAGCTCGTCAAACATCTCCCCGAGACGAAGTGGTTATTCGGACTCTTCCGCATCGCACTCGGGAACGGCGCGGATCGCATGTGGCGTGTGATATTCTTCCAATGGATTGGGAATAAATTTCGCGCCGTCAAACAAAACTGCACGACACGCATTTTTCCACGCATGACCGTCATTCTCGCCCCTTACGCATACGAAATTTACCTCGTCGGGGCCAATGATCTGAAACCGCAATCCATTATAGACAAGAGCCGATACGCGTTTGGGGATGCTCAGTTCGGGGAAAAACCTCCACCTTTGACAAATGGGAAGTTACAAGTGGCAAAGGCGGGTCTGCGTCACCCCAGATACAACTTTACCGAGGCCGAGTACACCGTCATACTAGAGGAGGAGAGGAAACAAATGGACCTCAACTTTGACTTTATCCGACCAAAGCGAAAAAGTTTGGTCTCGAGTATGGTGGAAACCAAAATTGTGGAATCGGAGAGCCGTATTTTTGACACCTCCGAGACGTTACGACTTATTAACCAATCCGAAGGAGGACTTATATGGGGTATTTTTGAAGTTCGGTGATCCATGTGGATTTTTGAATTGTTCTTGTGATTTTATGGTTTGCAAATATTTTTATTTTTGTCGGACACCGTTCTTATTCGTGTTGTTTCTAGTACAAAGTAATGAATAAATGGGAAAGAAGCTGGCGCAGAGGGAGAGAAAACCTTACGATGAGTGGACAGTAACGAAAAAGGGACAAAACAAAAGAACTGAGGGATTGAAAGAACAAAACAAATATATATATATATATATATATATGAGCATAAAGGGGGAAAGGAAAAAGAGTGAAGGCCCGTAGTTTTACGGATGGAATGAGCCGATAATATTTCTTTGAATGGGAAACGGATAGCGTAAGAGAGATGAAAAAAGAAAAAGAAGTGAACAAAAGAAGAAAGTGTGAAATGACTTAACAGCAATGGGTGCAAAGAAAAGAGAGATCGAGAATCGATAATAATAGATAATGAAAGCTATAAATCAAACAAGAAAGAACATTTAACACAAAAGGAATCAAGCTGAAATGACAGAGGTGACAATGAAAATCTTGCATTTACACATGCAAATGTATGTTTACATATATATATATATATATATATATATATATATGTATATATAAGCACTTATTGTTATTATTATTTTTGGTGTGCGATGGAGAAGTCAAAAAGAGAAAGTTGTCACGAAACTTGTAATTGAATCTTTTTCTGTTGTTGTTGTTTTTATTATGACATTTTTTGATGTATGTTTCTCTTTGATTTCTCTTTTTTTTTTCACTTTTACCTCTTTCTTTCACAAGCTCTTTGTGATTTTATTTCCGATACGAATGGGGTACTTTTTTGTTTAATTTTTGTTTTTGTTTCTCTGCTCGTTCTGAATGTGTCCACACGGATTCATTGCGTTATTCATACCCACACGTGCGATCTTCTTTGTGTGGCAATACATATGTGCGATGGCATGTATGTGTATTTATGTGTGTGCATTTACGTTTGTTTTTCATTCCTTTCACGGTTTCTACAAACGTTTTTGTTTTTCTTTTTCTTTTTTTCGTCAATTGCGTGTTTTCTTTGGGTGTAACGGTATGTACGATGTCCCTTCGTTACTTTTTTTTTTTTTAGAAAGAAAGAAAAGGGGGATTTTTTTTGGGATACTTTCTGAAGAAACGTTTCTTTTTCTTCGTTTTTTTTTTTTTTCGGGGGATGTTTTTGATGGCACAAATGAAAAAGTGGCATGCGTATTACTACTTCCTACATCTTCCTTTTTTTGTTTTTCAGAAATGATTGTTTCCCTTTACTCCGCACACAAAACCATTAAAGCCTTTAATGGGTCAGGGTTGTGAGAATGTATTATCAAAAAAAAAAAAAAGAAAAAAAATGAGATGAGGACGAAGAAACACCAACAAAAAAGGAAAAAAAATCCCATTTTTTTTTTTCTTTGCATCACGTTATCATCTTCTTTAATGTAAAGAAAAGATGTGAGTTATTATCCTTTGTGTTTCTCGCGATGATGCTTCACATTTTTTTTTCTTTTGTATGTGTGTTTTCTTTCCTCTCGTTTTGTTATTAATTTTTCTTGTCATTTGTGACCAAAACTGTTTCGTGCTTCATGGATTGCAAAGAGACGAAGAAAAAAGCAAAAAAAAAAGAA
Organism: Trypanosoma mega; assembly: GCA_030849715.1. Lineage (NCBI taxonomy): Eukaryota > Euglenozoa > Kinetoplastea > Trypanosomatida > Trypanosomatidae > Trypanosoma > Trypanosoma mega. The sequence continues at coordinate 10,987 of JASANV010001520.1, read as the reverse complement.
ATTCCACTCTCTTGAATTTAAATCAAATTGGTCTTTCTCATCGTTTATTTCCGTCAGAAAGTTATGGAAAGTTGTTGTTGGTTTGTTTGGTTTTTTGTGTTGTTGAATTGTTGAATTTCCTTTTTTTTTCATGGGAAAGTAATGGTGTTTGGGAGGAGATGCACATGCTGTGAAGCGTAGAGTTGACGTCTTTACATTTTTGTTTGTTTGTGGTGTGCAATCTTTGTGTGTGTGTGTGTTTGTTTGAATGATTTTTAATGGTTGTGAGAATAAATATAAGTGAATATATTTATATAGTGAAAAATAAAGACGGACATGAGAATAAAAGAGACGAAAGAATAAAAAAATTACTTGGAGGGTAAATGAAGGTATCGCGTAAATAAGAAAAGGAAAACCACAACAACGACAACGAAATTAGCCATATCAGAAACATAAATCTAGTTTTATATTCTCGCATTATGCTAAACCCAACCCTTTACACTTGCTCACTTTTGGTCAAAATGCATTAATACTATATATCTATATGTGTTAAAGGAAAGGGAAAAACAAAAGAAAACAAAAAGAGTGGAGTAATTCTTCTTATTCTTCTACCCCTCACGTGTCCATAACAGTAAGATGCAAGAAAAGCATTGGTGTTACTGGCGCGTGGTCATCGTTAGGGGTTTTCCTTTACCCCTTTTTCGTTCTCTTTCTGCATCTTTTTGTTTGTTTTGTATGATTACTCAACAGACATGTAAACACATCACATACTCTTTTTTGTATTATTCTTCCATTTTTTGTAACTCATTTCTTGGAGCGTTCTTGTTTTAGAAAACTTTATTATGTTTCTAGTCTTCTTGTGTTTGTTGAGTTCTTTTTTCCGCTTGTGTTTTTGATCTCTATTATCTTAGTTGGTGGTATCATACTCCTGAACGAAAGCAAAAAAAAATAAGAAAGGAATTTAAAGGTACACTTCGTAAGTATTCAAATAAATACACACACACACATATATATATATATATATATATATATATATATACATATTTTTTGTTTCTGTCGTATCGCTGATTGAGAGAGAAAGAGGGTGTGTGAACGGGATTAGGAAAAAGAGGACAGCGATGATTCATACAAAGCAAACGGTTAGTCCCTCTAGCACGCTTCCTCTTCGCGGAATACAGTATATGACGTCTCCTTCTTTGCCAAGCGCTGCGCTGCAAAAGGACCACCTTCCGCAGTTACCATACAATCCAATCGTTTGCAGCGATGGCGATGCTTTTCTTGCGGGGACACTCCGTGAAATCGGTCCATCCGCACGTCTTCTTCTTTCAAACAGTCATCAGCGAAGTGTGGCTGCACAAGACAAGGGAAAGTTTGAAAAGACAAAAACAAAAAAAAGAGGTGCGATGCATGACACCCACTCCAGTCGCTTTGTTGCATCGAATAAAACAGCAGACGCACGTGAAAAGTCCACAGAGGCTTCAGGAAAAGGGGATGGCGTTACGACAGAAGTGAAATTGCCCTCCTCACCAATGGGCGGATCGTGCACGGGACACACATCCGTAGCGCAGCGACTTAAAATGAACAAATCCCTTCCATCGAAGTCAGTAGAGTTGAGTAAGACACTGAATCGAACCTTTTCAGAGACACGATCGAATGTCACAATGAGTCGAACTATGCCACAGCAGTTTGTACCACCGCTAGCATCCGTCTTGGAAGACTATGTTCGACGAGAAATGAATGCCACTCTCGATGCAATGGATGGATATTGCACCGCAATGGATCGTCTACGTCCGTTTCGTGAAGCATTTATGGCTTTCATTGAAGCCTTTCCGGGTTACTCTTCTATACTTCATGATATATTGACAGCGTATGATGGTGCGGTACAGGAACAGTCCGAGATGCTTACGCGCATCATTTCAACTAAAACAGATCAACAATTTGGGGAGGAACGTTTACGCACTGAAGTGTCCCACCTTAATCGCACAGTGGCTGAGCTAACGGCAGAACTTCAGGAAGCGATGACGGCACTCAATCAAAGTGAAAGTGAAGATGATCATCATCCCAATCATAATACAGATTCTTCAGCGAAACGATGCCCATCATCTGATGGGCATCGTCAGCGTGGTAAGGTGTCTTCGGGGGACAAGGATAATAAAATAGCGACTGCCTTGCAGAAAATAAAGGTTCTTGAAGAAGTGAATAAATCGGATCTTGAAAAACTTCTTGTGCTTATCAACGCAATAAGAGAGAGTGACCGACGTGCTAAATCGCTTGAACATGAACTCGCTGTAGTTACCGCACAAGTCGCAGAACTCGATGATTTTAAACAAATGGCAGGTGATGCACAGATGGAACTCGAAGAGTTTAAACTAAAGTATCGCAGTTTTGTTTCCTTAAATGATCATGAATTGATGAAAGAACACCTTACAAATGAGCTCACTTCATCACAGAATTTGGCCCGTCACTATCGTCGTGCAGTCGCCATTCGAGGAACTCAGGTTGACGTGACTAGTCGTAAATTGTTACTTCTACAGGAAGAAAATGAACGCCTCATGGAAGCAGTAGAAAATGGTAACCTTGTAGAGGATATTCTCACACCACGGCCAAATTGGAAAAAGGTTCATGACGTATTAGAAGAAGTAAAAGATAATGCGGATCCCATTCGTGCGCTACCACTTGATGGAGATGAGGGTCAAGTGGTCTCTATTGAAGGTCTCTCTAATACATCTTTACAAGTAGATTTCCTCGTGGAGCGCATTCAATCTCTTTGTCGACAACTAAAGGATTCACCGGTAAAGCTGTCAGATGTGAAAGGTTTCTCCCCTCCACTCATTGGATTTGGCTTAGAGTCTAACATCCCTCTACACCTCCGTGCATGTGGTATAATTCCCCGTGTGCGACTGGACCCGGTTGAAATGCATATTTTTGCACACGATTTCTTTCGTGATGTACTTAAACCACACCCCGATGTGTTACTTCCAACGCTTGACACATCAACATTATTTGTAGACTTTTCACGAGAACGAATAAGTACAAGAGAAGCGTTGAAATCGTTTACCTGTCCTCAACACCTTGCAATGAATATTATTGAGGAAGCTAAAGATGCAACGCGTTGTCGACCCGCCATGTTACTTCTTAACGGGATTCTTGCAGGTGTTTTTCCAGCCCGTATCGGATGTGACGCTATGACTGTTTTGGAAAATGTACGTTCAGAACTAACTAGTCTTGCCGCTGCACAAAAGAAGTCACGTTTACGTCGATCAGCCATAAGTGACTGTATCTCGCCTGTCCTGCAACTAAAATCTGAGGAGGAAATTGTGGCTCTAAAAACTGCATTGGGACCTGAAACTTCACAAGATGTGGCTTCTCTTACTGCAACGACAAGTAAATTCATGTCACTTTTGTTTGATCAAGAATGTATATCAGGAATGTCATTTTATGTAAATATAGTGGAAAAACTTACGAAATATTCATATTTTCTTGATCAAAAAAATGGTGGATTGGTGATAAATCTTGAAAATGTGGGAAAGGCCATCTTTGAAGTTGAACCGCTCACTCCAAAGCTTATTGTGAAGGAAATAACAGAAAAATCAGCTGAAGATAGCCAAGATAGCACCGAAGAGCAGATTGCACACCTTGGTGAGGTTATCCGTATTTTGTCTGCCGCCCCTGTGATTCGCCGAGGTACCAATCGTAAACCGGAAGATGGGATCCTATGATGACATATTCTGGCATGTCTGTAAAAAATGATTAGAGTAATAAGTATAGTCTCTCTCTCTCTCTCTCTCTCTATATATATATATATATATATGTATATGTACATGTGTGTATGCATTGTTGTTAATGTAAAGTAGTGAATCTTTTTTCTTTTTTTTTTCCTTTTGCTATCAGAGTCTCTACTGTGAATTTTTTTCTGTTCGGTGAAGGACATACGTGGGTATTTCTATGGTAATAATAATAATAATTCATTATTATTATTAGTATTGGCTATCGTGCTTGATCTTTTAATATGCTATTGTCACACACCTGTTGGTAACTTTTCTTTGAAAAACTTTTGTTTTATCATCTCTTTATGCATTTATTTGTTTATTGACAATCACATACAAAAAGGAAGAAATATATATATATATATATATATATTTTTTTTTAAGTATCCCAAAAGGCTTCTTTCGTGTGATATGTATCCTCATCAACCACAACAATCACAGCAAACCCTTCCACCACCCGAGTACGATGAAAGTCTCAAAAATCATGGGCCCCTTTACTCTTCAATGCCTCTCATGGGCAGCCTTGGCACACCGCATATTGGTAGTCGAATGGGTTTTCGTGGTAGTTCCAGTGGCTCGCACCGCGGCCATCGACGCTCCACTCCCAATAGGTATTATAACAACAACAACAACAACGGAGGACGTGGTTGCGAACATATAACGCTTGTTGCAACCCGTCCACTGCTTCAGGCTCTTGCCCGTGAGTGTCGTCCCTTTCCACCATGGTGTGTTGGAAACAATGTTCCTGAGGACCTCACAGAGGAACTACAACTTTTTGCTGCGTTTCTGCAAACTACACCGGAAGAGCAAGCCTGTATTGATAGGGCAATAGAGATAACGACAGAAATCCTTCACCAAATGTGGCCGGATGCACAGTTAAAGCCAATGTCCACAACGGCAGCAGGTCTTCCCCCTCATAAAGAAGTAACACTTCACTACTACGCTGAAAATACATCTTTTAAAGAGAATGACATGGAAAGTATCAAAGGAAAATTACAAGCAAAAGCAAATGACAATAGCATGCAGGTGGAATTTACAACAGACTATCGCGAAACGCCGTGTATAGTATTAACTGACACATTGTCCGGTAAGAAACTGATAGTACGCTTTGGTCCGAACGCCAACAATGCCGCGCTTGCCACGAAAGTTATCAAGGAAGCCGTTGCCGAAAATGAAGGGTGCCGTGCAACATTAGCCGCGCTTGACGCTCTTCTTCGCCAGAATAAGATACTCGATGACTCTGCGACGAGCTCAGGGGGTACACTTAATGGGGAGGCATTGGTGACGATGCTCACCTCCGTTTTCAAGTCCTACAGCCCTGGCGATGCACCAGACGCTGGGCGTCTGCTGATGGACTTTTTTTTTAGCATTCGGATTTGCCGCCAACTTCAGTCTGACAGAAAATTCTTTCACGGTTAAAGGCATGTCCTACCCAACACCCAAGGTGCACCGCAATGCGCAGATGAGCGTGCTCGACCCGTCTGACGAGACGCGCAACCTCACACCAAAAATGGACAAGGCTATTCATCTCCAGGCAGTTTTTAATTACTGCTACACGGCCCTCTCGCAGTTCTCACAGGTCGCACAACGGCAACGACGGGCGCAATCAACGCTTTCCACAATCATTGGAGGGGAAACGTACTGGGGCCGCGTACTGAAGCTGTATCATGAAGGTATAACACCCTTCGTTGAGGTTGTCGAGGGTAAAAAAGATATCCTAGCACATGTCCTCTGAGGTCGTCACAACTTCATGTACCGTGGGTAGTTTTGTCCTTGAAGCATTAATGGCCATAAAAAAGATTCATTCTTAGGAAAGTTCAGCAAAACCAAAAAAAAAGGAAATTGCTACGAAAGTTTGTGTGAAGAAAAAAAATATATATGGAGCGTAAGGTTTTCTTTCGCACGAATAGTCGAGGTTAAGGGATGATTAACCAAAGATGTCTGACATGATGGTGAAAAAAAAAAAAAACTACTTTATCGACAGCAGGCATGTCCAGTAAAGAGTATGAGCATCGTATGGTTTACAAAGCCTTGAATTTTTTACGTAGGTGATACCCGATGGTAGTGACACTTGCAACTCCCATGCTATAACTATTATTATTTGTATTTAATGTGTTTTTTTTTTTGTGTTGTTGTTGTTACTGTTTACTTGTTTTTTTTTTAATTTTCCTTGCGATCATGTTCCAACACTAAAAAAGTGGAAGGTAACCAAGGCAAATGAAAAAGCCCGTACAACACTACGCTTTCTCTCCTATTTTACGTTTATTAAATACTTTCAAGAATAAAGACAAGACACAAAACAAACTCCTCTCGTTTGCGCAAACAACGATGCAACCAGTACCTCCAACTCTTCCCCCTGTTCCGGAGGAGTACGATTGGGAACGATTTCGAGAGCATGGTCACAAGGTTGTCGACTTCATTGCCGACTACCACTTAAAACTCAAAAAACGTGAGATCCCTGTGCAACCCACCGTTCATCCCAACTATCTAATCAAGGAGCTTCCTGCTGCAACTGACGGCATACCAAATGAACCTGTGGGTTTTGATGTTGTCATGGACGATATCGCAAAGCATATTCTACCAGGAATGACACATTGGCAACACCCAGATTTTTTTGCGTGGTTTCCCTCACAGTTATCCCCTCCCGCGCTTCTTGGTGAGATGATCGCCAGTTCCATTAATCAGCCTGGTTTCAACTGGATGGCCAGCCCCGCTGCCACTGAGCTGGAGGTGATTGTGATGAACTGGATCACCAAGGCATTTGGTATGCCTCGAGACTTTTCATGGGAAGGGTCTGGTTGTGCAACTTTGCAACCAACTGCCACCGAAGCTGGGATCATTGTCATCATTGCCGCGCAAAACAAGGCTCTTGAACGATTCTGCACAAATGAGGAAAAACAGGCCGCACGCGCCAAGCTGGCGATGTACCTAAGTGATCAGGCTCACTTCTGCATGGAGAAGGCCTCAACCATTGTCTCCATAGCTTACCTGCGAAAGCTGAAGGCAACAAGGGAACACACGGGCAACTACGAACTGACAGGTAAAACTCTTCGCGAAGCTGTGGAAAAAGATATTCACGATGGATTAATACCATTCATGGTATCAGCAAATTACGGCACAACGTCAACATGTGCTATCGATGATTTCATTGGTATCAGTGAAGTATGTGAGAAATACAACATGTGGCTTAACGTAGATGCTGCGTATGCTGGGGCCACTGCCATATGCCCTGAGATGCGTCAGCCACTTCTCCCAGTATTTGAGCACGCATCCTCAATTCTTATCAACGCTAGTAAATGGTTTAATACCATGTTTAACGCATCATTGTTTTTTTGCCGCCAACGTCGTTTCGTTGTGCAATCCCTTAACGCCACCGGCGTGTATCTTGATAACGCACACACGAGTTCCAACTCTGTGGTCGATTTAAAGGACTATCATTTGGGTTTGGGTCGACCATTTCGTGCATTGAAAATGTATACAACACTTCGTTGCTTCGGATTGGAAGGTATGCAGTCCACGATACGGCGCCATTGCAGACTTGCCCAATACCTATACTCTTTGCTTGCTCAGCACCCGGATCTCATCGAGCTGCCGATGGAGGCGCGATTCGGTCTTGTTTGCTTCCGCCTGAGTGGTGACGCAAGCGACGCTGCAACCAAGGCTTTCTTGCACATGACAGAGGAAAATGCGAGATTTATGCTCACAGGGTTCAGGGAAAATGGTGTAACGCTGGTACGCGTCTCGCTGGCATACCCGGCGCTGGATATCGAAGACATGCGAAATCTGTGTCAACACGTGATTACGTTTGCAACAAAAGCAAAGGAGCAACGTTTACAATGACCCACTTGCGCGCACATCGAGGATTTATCGGCTGGTGCATGGCTTTGGTATCGTGCGATCTCTTCTCTCTCTCTCTCTCTCTCTTTGCTATCACTACTTTGTGATTCACGAGTCTAACTGCCGCTCTCGGCGGCAGACATGCAAAGACAAAGTAACGGAAAGCGGTCTGCGCTTTCTTTTGTACTACTGTGCTTGTCAAAGTATTGGTGAGTATCGAAAGGAAATAACAGAGTCCTTTGAACGCGTCATCTCGCTCGTCATTTATGTTTCTTTGTACCTTTTTTTTTTGTACTTACAACCACTCTTTTCTCGATTTTCTTCTTTTATCACTGTTGTTGTTGTTCTTTTACCAATCTTGGCTCCAGATTTGTCACGCTAAGAAAAGTCTAACTAACAGAGAATGTTCGCTCGTCGTGTGCGCGGTGCCCAGAGCCTTGCGGCGGCGTCGCTTGCCCGCTGGCAGTCGTCGAAGGTAACGGGCGACGTGATCGGCATCGACCTTGGCACCACGTACAGCTGCGTCGCGGTGATGGAGGGCGACAAGCCGCGTGTTCTGGAGAACACGGAGGGTTTCCGCACCACGCCGTCGGTGGTTGCGTTCAAGGGCCAGGAGAAGCTCGTTGGGCTGGCGGCGAAGCGACAGGCCATCACCAACCCGCAGTCGACCTTCTACGCGGTGAAGCGCCTCATCGGCCGCCGCTTCGAGGACTCGCACATCCAGGACGACATCAAGAATGTGCCGTACAAGATTGTGCGCAGCAGCAACGGCGACGCGTGGGTGCAGGACGGGAACGGGAAGCAGTACTCGCCGGCGCAGGTTGGCGCCTTTGTCCTGGAGAAGATGAAGGAGACGGCGGAGAACTTCCTCAGCCGCAAGGTGTCGAACGCGGTGGTGACGTGCCCGGCATACTTCAACGACGCGCAGCGCCAGGCGACGAAGGACGCGGGGACGATCGCCGGGATGAACGTGATCCGTGTGGTGAACGAGCCGACGGCGGCTGCGCTTGCCTACGGCCTGGACAAGACGAAGGACAGCCTGATCGCGGTGTACGACCTCGGCGGCGGCACGTTCGATATCTCCGTGCTTGAGATCGCGGGCGGTGTCTTTGAGGTGAAGGCGACGAACGGTGACACGCACCTTGGCGGCGAGGACTTCGATCTCTGCCTGTCGGAATACATCCTGACAGAGTTCCGCAAGACGTCTGGGATCGACCTGAGCAAGGAGCGCATGGCGCTGCAGCGCATCCGCGAGGCGGCGGAGAAGGCGAAGTGCGAGCTGTCGACGACGATGGAGACGGAGGTGAACCTCCCCTTCATCACGGCGAACCAGGACGGCGCGCAGCACGTGCAGATGACAATCAGCCGCAGCAAGTTCGAGTCGATCGCCGACAAGCTGGTGCAGCGCTCGCTGGGCCCGTGCAAGCAGTGCATCAAGGACGCGGCGGTGGACCTGAAGGAGATCTCCGAGGTGGTGCTCGTCGGCGGCATGACGCGCATGCCGAAGGTGATTGAGACGGTGAAGCAGTTCTTTGGCCGCGAGCCGTTCCGTGGCGTGAATCCCGACGAGGCGGTTGCGCTCGGCGCCGCGACGCTCGGCGGTGTGCTGCGCGGCGACGTGAAGGGCCTCGTGCTGCTCGACGTGACGCCGCTGTCGCTGGGCATCGAGACGCTCGGCGGCGTCTTCACCCGCATGATCCCCAAGAACACGACGATCCCGACCAAGAAGAGCCAGACCTTCTCGACGGCCGCGGACAACCAGACGCAGGTGGGCATCAAGGTTTTCCAGGGCGAGCGCGAGATGGCCGCGGACAACCAACTGATGGGACAGTTCGACCTAGTGGGCATCCCCCCGGCGCCGCGCGGCGTGCCGCAGGTCGAGGTCACCTTCGACATCGACGCCAACGGCATCTGCCACGTCGCCGCCAAGGACAAGGCCACCGGCAAGACGCAGAACATCACCATCACCGCGCACGGCGGGCTGTCGAAGGAGCAGATCGAGAACATGATCCGCGACTCGGAAGCGCACGCGGAGGCGGACCGCGCGAAGCGCGAGTTGGTGGAGGTGCGCAACAACGCCGAGACGCAGGCGAACACGGCGGAGCGCCAGCTCACCGAGTGGAAGTACGTGAGCGACGGAGAGAAGGAGAATGTCCGCAACCTGCTCGCCGAGCTGCGCAAGTCGATGGAGAACCCGAACATCACCAAGGACGACCTTGCCGCTGCGACCGACAAGCTGCAGAAGGCGGTGATGGAATGCGGCCGCACGGAATACCAGCAGGCGGCCGCCGCCAACAACAGCGGCAGCTCCAGCAACCAGGGCGAGCAACAGCAACAACAACAGCAGCAGCAGCAACAGCAACAGCAAACCTCCGAAGAAAAGAAGGAGTAAACCTGAGTTTTCCTTATTGAGGTATCTGAGTTCACAGAATCGTTCATATTTCAACCAATATTTAAGTACAAAAAATCTTGTTATTTCTATTATTATGGTAACTATTTCAATTTTTACTTCCTCTCCCAATTTTTATCTGCCTCGCGTCTATGCGTTGGTGGGAGGGCAAGCATCTCTGAAGTAATAACGACGCCCTCGTCTGTAGGGTCCTGCAAGACAGCAAAACGGCGTGGCGGTACGGACCCATCCGGTTTTTCACATTAGCATCGCGCCTTCATTTACTCTCGATAACGTTAGAACAGGTATGCTTTATAGCATTTTGTTGTGCAGTAGTTAACCAATACAACTTGTAGGTGGTCTATTGTTCCGCTTGTTAATACCAATATGAATATTGCTGCTTCTATCTCACATATTTGCTCTCCATGAAAATTCCTTTTTGCTTCTCTTTTCTCTATATTTATGTTAACGCAGAAAGCTGAAACTAACTAATCCAGTACAAACCATTACTTTGTTTAGCGTGAATGCTTATCGTACGAGTGTAGCCAGTCCTCTCTCCGTGCTTGCCGCGAAAGTTATCAAGGAGGCCGTTGCCGAAAATGAATGGTGCTGTGCAACATTAACCGCGCTCAACGCTCTTCTTCACCGGAATAAGATACTGGATTACTCTGCGACGAGCTCAGGGGGTACACTTAATGGGGAGGCATTGGTGACGATGCTCACCTCCGTTTTCAAGTCCTACNATTCTTTCACGGTTAAAGGCATGTCCTACCCAACACCCAAGGTGCACCGCAATGCGCAGATGAGCGTGCTCGACCCGTCTGACGAGACGCTCAACCTCACACCAAGAATGGAAAGGTCGTGCAGTTTTTTTATTTTTTATTTTTTAGTACCGCTTCTTTGTGCAATCCCTTAACGCCACCGGCGTGTATCTTGAGAACGCACACACGAGTTCCAACTCTGTGGTCGATTTAAAGGACTATCATTTGGGTTTGGGTCGACCATTTCGTGCATT